>JAQJVL010000162.1:822159-989777 GCA_035578905.1 Stictocephala bisonia | reverse complement strand
AGTTGATAAGAAGTATATGGAAAAACACGGATAGTGAAAAAAACTCAAACACACGTAAAAAAAGAAAACAATAAAATATTAAATATATTTCAAAAAAATATGATCAAATATATTAACAATGTAATACTAGATTATTTCAACACGCATGATCAAGTATAAAAAGCCGAATAATTCATTATTTTTTAATTAATTTTAATAATTTAGAGAATATTAAGTATAAATCGATTAGCTAATAAATAGTCTAAAAGAATTATTGCATATTTTTTGTCTCATAAGGTTATTTTGAACATAAGAATAACGTTAAAAATATAAATTAGGAGTAAAAATTGAAATATAACGTGAATTAGAATCAATGTTGGCAACACTGTGGAAATGCAGGGGTAAGTGTCTATGCGTCTATCTGCAGGGATAAGTCTGTCCGTGTAAAACATGGCCGATTTTATAATTCAGAAGCACATATCCCTGCGCAGGGCTATGTGTCTATGCGTCAACCGCTGCAGGGGTATGTGCTTATACGTGTGTATATATATATATATATATATATATATATAAAGTATTTAATTATATATGCCTCTCTAAAATTTAATGAGAGAAACATACAGATGTGTGATAATTAGTGTTATAAAACTTTAATAGTTATCTACAGGTAGATAGATGAAGGAAACTGTGTTTTTGATGAAGCAATTGAGAGCCAAAACAATTATCATTATAAGCCTAGAGGGATTGTTTCAATTAAAATGAAAATAAATGAACGTTTCTTACTTTTTAATGATTCACTATGTGTAACAAGCGTATTTATACATAGCAACTACACTACCTTCAATAAAGGAACTTATGTTTTAGTTCAAACACACTTTATACGTTTAACTTATAATTGATAAAAAAAAAAAAAAAAAAAAAAAAAAAAAAAAAATAGGGCATATATGAATTATAATTGTTTTGAAATACGGGCTAATACAGTAAAAATTTTGTAAAATAACGCGAGGTATCTAGTGTGTGTTCCTACAAAGATAAGAATTAAGATGTAATGTACAATAACGGGGGTTATCTAGTGTGTGTTTGTACAAACATAAGATATAAAGTGTATTGTATAATAACGGGTGGAGTCTAGTGTGTGTTTATACAAACATAAGGTATAAAGTGTATTGTATAATAACGGGTGGAGTCTAGTGTGTGTTTATACAAACATAAGATATAAAGTGTATTGTATAATAACGGGTGGAGTCTATGGTGTGTTTGTACAAACATAAGATATAGTGTATTGTATAATAACGGGTGGAGTCTAGTGTGTGTTTATACAAACATAAGATATAAAGTGTATTGTATAATAACGGGTGGAGTCTAGTGTGTGTTTATACAAACATAAGATATAAAGTGTATTGTATAATAACGGGTGGAGTCTAGTGTGTGTTTATACAAACATAAGATATAAAGTGTATTGTATAATAACGGGTGGAGTCTAGTGTGTGTTTATACAAACATAAGATATAAAGTGTATTGTATAATAACGGGTGGAGTCTAGTGTGTGTTTATACAAACATAAGATATAAAGTGTATTGTATAATAACGGGTGGAGTCTAGTGTGTGTTTATACAAACATAAGATATAAAGTGTATTGTATAATAGCAGGTTGAGTCTAGTGTGTGTTTGTACAAACATAAGATTACTAGCCCACCCACCCACTCGTACACGTACAGTGGTACTGACCCAACCCTCACGTACAGTGGTACTGTACGTGAGGGCTTTTGATAACTTCGTAAAATGGTATTTTCTTCCTTTAAAATTTGAGGGATATTAGAAAATGTTAAACTATTTATTATTCATCATAGAGATATGAGCGAATATGAGTGGTGAATGAGTGTTATGACTGTGGATGAACAAGTGTAGTCATTGGTACTAGCTAAGGTCGACTGTTCCTTATGAAGAACTGTTTATTAACAGCCAGGTAACGAAGGGACCTACAGTTCTGCGTGGAATCCGAACAACTTATTGATATGATTTTCAGCTAATGACAGTCCTGACCATTACAGTGTCAATACCACTGTACGTGTATGTGTGGACAGGTAGGTCAATACCACTGTACGTGTATAGGCGGGTGGGTCAATACCACTGTACGTGAATGTAACTAAAAAAAATAGTATATTAATATAGAATTGACCGTTTTTGGAAGACATTAAAACTTTAGGGAGGCTAGATATGTGAATATAAGGGGTAGACACTTCATTAACTATTGCAATCGTTTACATTACATTACAGTCAATACCACTGTAAGTGTATGGGTGTGTTGGTGGGTGTAAATACATTCAATACCACTGTACGTGAATGGGTGGGTGGGTGGGTCAGTACCACTGTACGTGAATGGGTGGGTCAATACCACTGTACGTGAATGGGTGGGTGGGTGGATCAATACCACAGTACGTTAATGGGTGTGTGGGTCAGTACCAGTGAGCGTGTATGGGTGGGTCAATACCACTGTACGTGAATGGGTGGGTGGGTGGATCAATACCTCAGTACGTTAATGGGTGTGTGGGTCAGTACCAGTGAGCGTGTATGGGTGGGTCAATACCACTGTGAGGTTTCCCTTCGTTGCTGAAAGTTCCCTATATGTGCTAAGTTTAACCCGCACGTCGCTCTCTACCTGCCCCAATAATGGTTTGTTTAATATGATTAACTTTGGCCTATTATTTGTACAAACATAAGATATAAAGTGTTTTGTATAGTAACGGGTGGAGTTTAGTGTGTGTTTGTACAAACATAAGATATAAAGTGTATTGTATAGTAACGGGTGGAGTCTAGTGTGTGTTTATACAAAGATAAGAAGTAAGGTGTAATGTACAATAACGGGGGGGGGGATATAGTGTGTGTTTGTACAAAGATAAGAAGTAAAAGTTATTGTATAATAATGGGGGGTTTCTAGTTTGTGTTTGTACAAACATGAGATATAAAGTGTATTGTATAATAGCAGGTGGAGTCTAGTGTGTGTTTTTACAAACAAAAGAAGTAAGCGTTATTGTATAATAACATTGTGTGTGTTATTGTATTATGTCAATACATAGTAGTTTGTGTATTTACAAACATAAGACGTAAAAGGTATTGTATAATAACTCGGGGAATTCAGTGTGTTTGTACAAACATAAGAAATTATAAGAAATATTAGAATACATTGATTGCTACAGCACAAAGAGTCATAATACTTCTCACATAATAGTTGTCTCTGGATCAATTGTACAACAGAGGAGAGTGTATTGTTTGTTATAAATGGGTATAATATTATTTAATAATTCAGACCTCCAGGGAATGGAAGAGGTATTTTAATATTGTTAGGAAAAAATATTCAGTACGAAAATTTAGATTCGAAAATAAATGGTAATGAAGTATGACATATAAGAATAACATATAAAACTAGTAGCTATCTTATTGTAATAACATACATCCAGTACCACCAAGAAATAAATGGTGATGAAGTATGACATATAAGAATAACATTAAAAACTAGTAGCTATATTATTGTAATAACATACATCCAGTACCACCAAGAAATAAATGGTGATGAGGTATGACATATAAGAATAACATTAAAAACTAGTAGCTATATTATTGTAATAACATACATCCAGTACCACCAAGAAATAATGTTAATGACTTAACTGTTTAGAACACTTCTAATTACTTCAAAGAGTTAAAGATGAAGAAGTATAATTATTTTGGGTGATATCAATATATCCTACATTAATGGTGTATATAGAGCAGCATATATTTGGGTGATATCAATATATCCTACATTAATGGTGTATATAGAGCAGCATATATTTGGGTGATATCAATATATGCTACATTAATGGTGTATATAGAGCAGCATATATTTGGGTGATATCAATATATCCTACATTAATGGTGTATATAGAGCAGCATATATTTGGGTGATATCAATATATCCTACATTAATGGTGTATATAGAGTAGCATATATTTGGGTGATATCGATATATGCTACATTAATGGTGTATATAGAGCAGCATATATTTGGGTGATACCAATATATCCTACATTAATGGTGTATATAGAGCAGCATATATTTGGGTGATATCAATATATCCTACATTAATGGTGTATATAGAGCAGCATATATTTGGGTGATATCAATATATCCTACATTAATGGTGTATATAGAGCAGCATATATTTGGGTGATATCAATATATCCTACATTAATGGTGTATATAGAGCAGCATATATTTGGGTGATATCAATATATCCTACATTAATGGTGTATATAGAGCAGCATATATTTGGGTGATATCAATATATCCTACATTAATGGTGTATATAAAGCAGCATATATTTGGGTGATATCAATATATCCTACATTAATGGTGTATATAGAGCAGCATATATTTGGGTGATATCAATATATGCTACATTAATGGTGTATATAGAGCAGCATATATTTGGGTGATATCAATATATCCTACATTAATGGTGTATATAGAGCAGCATATATTTGGGTGATATCGATATATCCTACATTAATGGTGTATATAGAGTAGCATATATTTGGGTGATATCGATATATGCTACATTAATGGTGTATATAGAGCAGCATATATTTGGGTGATATCAATATATCCTACATTAATGGTGTATATAGAGCAGCATATATTTGGGTGATATCAATATATCCTACATTAATGGTGTATATAGAGCAGCATATATTTGGGTGATATCAATATATCCTACATTAATGGTGTATATAGAGCAGCATATATTTGGGTGATATCAATATATCCTACATTAATGGTGTATATAGAGCAGCATATATTTGGGTGATATCAATATATCCTACATTAATGGTGTATATAGAGCAGCATATATTTGGGTGATATCAATATATCCTACATTAATGGTGTATATAGAGCAGCATATATTTGGGTGATATCAATATATGCTACATTAATGGTGTATATAGAGCAGCATATATTTGGGTGATATCAATATATCCTACATTAATGGTGTATATAGAGCAGCATATATTTGGGTGATATCAATATATCCTACATTAATGGTGTATATAGAGCAGCATATATTTGGGTGATATCAATATATCCTACATTAATGGTGTATATAGAGCAGCATATATTTGGGTGATATCAATATATGCTACATTAATGGTGTATATAGAGCAGCATATATTTGGGTGATATCAATATATCCTACATTAATGGTGTATATAGAGCAGCATATATTTGGGTGATATCGATATATGCTACATTAATGGTGTATATAGAGCAGCATATATTTGGGTGATATCGATATATGCTACATTAATGGTGTATATAGAGCAGCATATATTTGGGTGATATCAATATATCCTACATTAATGGTGTATATAGAGCAGCATATATTTGGGTGATATCAATATATGCTACATTAATGGTGTATATAGAGCAGCATATATTTGGGTGATATCAATATATCCTACATTAATGGTGTATATAGAGCAGCATATATTTGGGTGATATCAATATATGCTACATTAATGGTGTATATAGAGCAGCATATATTTGGGTGATATCAATATATCCTACATTAATGGTGTATATAGAGCAGCATATATTTGGGTGATATCAATATATCCTACATTAATGGTGTATATAGAGCAGCATATATTTGGGTGATATCAATATATGCTACATTAATGGTGTATATAGAGCAGCATATATTAGTAGTGAATATCTGTTGGTTCTAGACTCAGTAGTGATTTGTTACGGGTTTGAGACTCACTTTTTTTGGGTTTTCCAAGATGGCGGCGGTCACGTGACCGGATCCAAGATGGCGGCCGGAACCGGATCCAAGATAGCGGCGCCCATTTCCCGCCAAATTTTCTAACCTCACTTTTCCTAACCTCAAATTTCCCTCAAATTCCCAAATTTCCCTCCAAATTCCCACATCATACTATATGAAATACACTGTTAACCTTGTTATACTATATAAAATTCATTGTTAACCTTACTTTTTCCGTGTTATACTATATAAAATGCACTGTTAACCTTGTTATACTATATAAGATACACTATATAAAATTCACTGTAAACCTTGTTATACTATATAAAATTCACTTTTTTTGTCCAATATGGCATCTTTTTCCATGTTATACTATATAAAATGCACTTTTTTTGTCCAATATGGCATCTTTTTCCATGTTATACTATATAAAATGCACTTTTTTGCCCAATATGGCATCTTTTTCCATGTTATACTATATAAAATGCACTTTTTTTGTCCAATATGGCATCTTTTTCCATGTTATACTATATAAAAATGCACTTTTTTGCCCAATATGGCATCTTTTTCCATGTTATACTATATAAAATGCACCTTTTTTGTCCAATATGGCATCTTTTTCCATGTTATACTATATAAAATGCACTTTTTTGCCCAATATGGCATCTTTTTCCATGTTATACTATATAAAATGCACTTTTTTTGTCCAATATGGCATCTTTTTCCATGTTATACTATATAAAATGCACTTTTTTGCCCAATATGGCATCTTTTTCCATGTTATACTATATAAAATGCACTTTTTTTGTTCAATATGGCATCTTTTTCCATGTTATACTATATAAAATGCACTTTTTTTGTCCAATATGGCATCTTTTTCCATGTTATACTATATAAAATGCACTTTTTTGCCCAATATGGCATCTTTTTCCATGTTATACTATATAAAATGCACTTTTTTTGTCCAATATGGCATCTTTTTCCATGTTATACTATATAAAATGCACTTTTTTGCCCAATATGGCGTCTTTTTCCATATTATACTATATAAAATGCACTTTTTTTGTCCAATATGGCGTCTTTCTCTTGTTATACTATATAAAATGAACTTTTTTGTCCAATATGACGTCTTTCCCTCCTCAAAATTCCCTCCCAAAATTCCTCATCCAATATGGCGACCTTTCCCTTCGGGTACTTCCGGCGACCGTCGGCTACCTTCGTACGCTCTTAGCCTATGATGCACACGTCGTCTGCTGGTCGGGCGCGCATGCGCATGGACTTGCTACTCTGTGGATTATTTCATATATACACTATAACAAATTAATATTTCATACACTATAATAAAATTAATATTTCATATACTCTATGTGCTCGACCCCATCGTAGCGCACCTGGTGGCAAAACTTAGCGCATCCTTTCGGAACATGGCGCCTTCGGAAGGGATGTCCCCCCCCCTCTTCTCAAATTTCCCCCAAATTCCTTCGTTATACTATATAAAATACACTCTTAACCTTTTCCCCCGTTATACTATATAAAATGCGTTCGTGTACTTCCGACGACTACCTTCGTACGCTCTTCACCCCTCGGCTACAGGTCTGGCGCGCATGCGCACCCATATGCTACGCTCTGATTGGATAGTCCCTTCTTCTCATTTTGAAAAACAGTACTACACAGGATGACGTAATCGGAGTTTCATGTCTTGACAGGCGCGTGACCCAAATACTACGTTCTGATTGGTTGCCCCCTCCCCCTCCCCCCTCAATCCCTATATAAACAACCAACACATTCAATCCGTCTCACTTCTGCTCTTGCGCTCGTACTGATCAGACGTGTCTTCACTTTGCTCCTACTCACGTAATTCTTGTAATTTTGGACGCTGTTCTCTGTACGGTATTTCAAAGTAATAATCAATATTTACCACCCTTTGTTTTTCTTCCGATTTAATTTTGTTTAAAAGATGGAATCCTTTTCCATATACGACAACCTCATCACCATTTCCCGCCGGTTTGATACCACAGGAACTGACCTCCTTACCGTTCTAACTGAACATAAAAATAAAATTTCGTCCGAAATAAATAACCACCTAAACAGGCTCGGGGAGTCAAATGGTATATTTCTGTTCAAGTTAAATTCACCAAAACAATAAATAATGAGGAAATCTCAACAACACCTTTCTTTCACGGTAAAAACCCGTCCTTTGCTACCTTCCGATTCTCTAGATATTCAGTATTCCGAGGCTACAGATAAAATTTTAGAAAGTGTGGCTAAGTGGGTAAGTCAAGGTAGTGGGTGGGTAATAGAAAATGTTTTACGACTCAATCTGTTTATTGTTAAATTTCAACCTTTGTACGCCTCTTCTTTCATACCCACCCCGAAAAAAATTTCAAACCCCAAACAGGGAATTGTAAATATTAAGAACGACGATCAAAAATGTTTCCTGTACTCTATACTTGCCCAATTGTTCCCTGATCGAAATCGACGCGTAAGTTATTATAAATCCTTGGAACATAATATAAATATGTCTGGGATTAGCTACCCCGTCAAAATTTCCGATCTCGATAAATTTGAAAAACTAAATCCCACCTTATCTGTAAATGTATTCGGTTTTGAAAACGAGGAAGTTTACCCTCTAAGAATAACAAAAGAAAAATTCAGACTTCACCACATCAACTTGTTACTGTTGACTACTGACACGACCACTCACTACTGCCTGATCACTAACATGTCCCGACTTTTAGCTCACTTGACTAAACGCACAAATGCATATTACTACTGTGACTACTGCCTACACAGATTTTTGACTAAAGACTTACTTACTAACCACTTACCTCTGTGTTCACCTCACGGAGCACAAAAGACAAGACTACCGACTGATGACGAAAAATACATGTCTTTTACAAACTATACACTAACTCACAAAGTACCATTTACTATATATATATTGTGACTTTGAATCTTTTGTTGTACCTATCCCTACTACAATTAACGACCCTACTACTTCACACACTACCAACACTGCCCATCACGTCCCCTCTGGCTTTTGCTACGTAATTATTGACAGTGACGGTAAACCCATAAAGCAACCTAAAGTCTATAGCGGCCCCGACGTTGTAGATACGTTTCTAAATTGTTTGATTGATGAGTCTAATGAGCTCTTACCAATTATTAAAAAGAATATTCCTATCAATATGTCTCCACAAGACAAAATTATTTTCCAAAATGCTACCACCTGTCACCTTTGTCAAAAACCTTTACACGGAGACAAAGTGGCCAATCATAATCACCTAACGGGGCAGTTCTTGGGACCCGCCCACAATTCATGCAATCTAAATTATAAAGTCCCCGATCACATTCCAGTCTTTTTCCATAACCTCAGAGGTTATGACTGCCACCACTTGATCCAAGGGTTAGGTAAATTCAAAAAAGAAAAACTGTCATGTATCGCTACAACCAGTGAGCGGTACATTTCAGTCACCCTTGAATCTTTACGATTTTTGGACTCACTACAATTCCTTAACGCTTCTTTGGACACACTCGTGTCCAACTTAGTTTCTGACGGGGCATCAAAATTAAAAATTTTAGGGCAGTGTATGACCAACACAGACTTACTACTACGAAAAGGTGTCTTTCCCTACAATTACATGACAGACAAATCAAAATTTAACGATACTGAACTGCCTCCCAAGGAGACGTTCTACAACGACTTAACCAAAACACATATTTCAGACGACGACTACACACACGCACAGACTGTGTGGTCAACCTTTGGTATGACCACTATGAAACAATACCACGATCTATACTTACTCACAGACGTACTATTACTTGCCGACGTATTTGAAAATTTTAGGACGACCAGTATGACTTACTACGGTATTGACCCGTGTAACGTCTACTCTGCCCCCGGACTAGCATGGAATTCCATGCTGAAAATGACAGACGTAAAACTCGAACTACTCACTGACATTGACCAGCACCTCTTTGTCGAGTCTGGGATCCGGGGCGGTGTCTCCATGATACCCAACCGGTACGCCCAGGCCAACAACCCTTACTTACCCAACTTTGACAACACAAAACCCACCAACTACCTCCTTTATCTAGATTGTAACAATTTGTACGGGACCAGTATGTCCGATAGACTCCCAGAGTCTGGCTTTAACTGGATCGACCCGCAAGACATTGACATTACAAAAGTACCCGACAACTCCGACACCGGTTACATTTTAGAAGTTGACCTACACTACCCTGACCACCTACACGACTTACACTCAGACTTCCCACTAGCCCCCGAACGAAAAATTGTGACATACGACATGCTTTCCCCCTACTGTAAGGACTTGCTTCATGAACTCGACTACAAACAACCCCAGTCTGAAAAACTACTAACTACACTGTGTGACAAAACCAAGTACGTTGTACACTACAAGACTCTAAAACTTTACTTACAACTTGGACTTGTACTGACCAAAATTCACAGAGCTCTAAGTTTTAAAACAGTCTGCCTGGTTAGCCCCATTTATTAATTTTAATACAGAGAAAAGAAAATGTGCCAAAAATAACTTTGAAAAAGATTTTTTAAAATTAATGAATAATGCGACATATGGAAAGAGTTTGGAAAATGTAAGATCTAGGATAGACTTTAAACTTGTAAATAACGAAAAACAATTGGTTAAATGGACAGCTAGTCCCAGACAAAACATTTTTCGCATACAATAAAGATATCGCGGGATTGGCTTTAAAAAAACAAACAATTTTCCTAAACAGACCCATTTATGTTGGATTTACAGTATTGGAAATTTCAAAATCAATAATGTACAACTTTCACTACAATTGGGCAATTACAAAGTACGGAAAAAAACGTTAAGCTTTGCATGACTGATACAGATTCTTTATTTTACAATGTATATACTCCAGATGTCTATGCGGACATGAAAAATGAATTACATCTTTTTGATACTTCAGACTATCCACCTAGCCACCCATGTTATAGTAATGTAAACAAAAAAGTGTTGGGAAAATTTAAAGACGAGTTAAATTCAAATCCAGCTAGGGAAATAATTGGCTTGAGAGCGAAATGCTACTCCGTTCTAAATTCTAATCTAGAGGAAAAGAAGGTAGCCAAAGGTGTCCCCCGAGTCACGATAAAAAAACAATTAAAACACGAAATTTACAAAGACTGTCTTTTAAATCATTCGTTAAAAACAACATCCGCTCTAAACATCCGTAGTGAAAAACATAAAATTTACACACAACACATTTCAAAATTATCACTTTCCCCTTTTGACGATAAAAGATACATCTTGGATAATGGAATTGATACACTAGCATACGGACACCATTTAATTAGTAAAAAACGAACTTTAGAACACGATCATGATTCCATTAATAAAAAACTAAAACTCACTGGAATGAGATTGTAACCCATGGTTACTAACATGTCCGTAGAAACCCAATTTACGGCATTGGATGGGCTCAACCCGACCGTAGTGCAATGTAAAAGCCTCGTACTGGGCGGACCTTCTTCTTGATTACGGTAACTCCTACGCCAGGTAAGTAATGTTAAGTTAGTTTTAAGTAAACTCTTTTACCGTCAACCTTTAAAAAACAATCTGTAAAGTAAATTCTGTTATAATATGAACACTTTTGTGAGTTTACATAACTACAATTTATTAACGGATATCTCCAGCTCTGTGTGAATTTCTATAGAATACCGTACCATCGAGGTGAGGGCGGCCCAAATTTAATAAAAAATCGCCCGACTGTTCTCTAAGGCAGCTTTAAAACGTGTAAGACCTGAGGCGGTCCTGCAACTTGGGGCTGGGCTAATCCCCGTAAGACCTTGAGTCGCAGTCCGGGCCCTCGTAAGGTACGTGTATGATTGAATGTTACACTCTATGGCTGGACAGTATCCGTAGGTCCCGTGTGTGAGGGAGAGTAACCTACAAAAAAGAAAAAAACACTAAAACCTACTGTAAAAAAACAGAATCAAAAAATAAAAACAAATTTATAAATAAAAACCCCTTTGTAAGTCTGTACGTCACATTGAAAGGCTTCTCTAAGTAAAGTGATGTCTTTACTTACAGAGGGACCCAAAAAAATACAAAAATAAATAAAAAAATTATAAAAAAACAATAACTAAATAATACTGAGAGGTAGCATTTTGTTGGTTGGCTACCACCGTAGTGAGCGAGGTTGGGGCTCATTACACTAAAATACCCGTGGGGGATACCAGTCCTCTATCGGGCGCGTCCCATGGGAATTGGGCAATGCCCTTCAGTTTTGCCTTCAGCTTACTTGAGGGTAGTGAGGAATTAAATACTCACCGTGAAAAAAAAACTGGTTAAATCAAAAACATTAATAAAATCTGCGAGAAAGATCATGGTATTGTACAGAATCAGGAAGTGATCTTAGTAACATATGGTAAAACTTTCTATAAAAAGAGTAAATTCCATCCAAAAGTAAGAAAAAAATCAAAGATACATACAAATTTCAGAAAAAGAGTCATTTTACATAAAAAAGTGTTGAAAAAGTTTTCAAATCAAGGAAGAACTACCAACATAGTACTCTCCAAACCCCTTAAAATTTAGTTAAAATGTCAATAAATAGGGTTATTTGTGTACAAAATATGTTATAATTCCCTAAAAGCATTAAAATTCAGTGTCATAACAATGATGTTTGTTCTAAACCTTTAAAATTATCTAATAGACTCTTTATAAACTTAGTTTGTGCTCAAAACAACACACAAAAGACCAAACACAAACTCTACATATAAGACTCTTGGTTGACCACCCACCTACTCAACATACAACAACTCTGATAGATCATCCACCTAACCATTACATAAAACCTTTGATAGACCACCAACACACATGAACAACCTACCTACGTAACATATAACACTCTTGACTTACCACACACCTACTCAACACACAAAAGACCAACCACACACTCTACATATAAGACTCTTGGTTGGTCGCCCACCTACTCAACATACAACACCTCTGATACACCATTCCCTTGAACATTATATAAAACCTGTGATATTCCACTCAATCACCAAACACACATGACTCTTAATAGACCAATCCACCTACCTCTGCAAACACGATTCCTTAGGACACACCCTACACCCACCACTCATCCTACAGACAAAACTCCTAGAGAACTACCCATCCACTATAAAAACACTATTTCTTCATATAATCATGTTTAAAAAATAACATTATTACACTGTAAGATAGGTTTAATATAGCTAAAGACCTAAAGTGTTACCTAAAATTCTGTTTTTTCTAGAAATATGAGAAAAAGTTAGGTTAAAAAAACAATGAACATAGAAAAAGTTAGGTTAAAAAAATGAACATAGAAAAAGTTAGGTTAGTAAACATCCGAAAAGTTCAGTTAAAATAAAAAAACTCAAAAAATGGGACATTTTTTGTGTATGTTTATTTTAACAACTTTTCGGAAAAGTAAGGATAGCAATCAACCTTTCGGTTGATTGCTAGACTTACTTTTCTGATGTTTACTAACCTAACTTTTTCTATGTTCATTTTTTTAACCTAACTTTTTCTATGTTCATTGTTTTTTTAACCTAACTTTTTCTCATATTTCTAGAAAAAACAGAATTTTAGGTAACACTTTAGGTCTTTAGCTATATTAAACCTATCTTACAGTGTAATAATGTTATTTTTTAAACATGATTATATGAAGAAATAGTGTTTTTATGGTGGATGGGTAGTTCTCTAGGAGTTTTGTCTGTAGGATGAGTGGTGGGTGTAGGGTGTGTCCTAAGGAATCGTGTTTGCAGAGGTAGGTGGATTGGTCTATTAAGAGTCATGTGTGTTTGGTGATTGAGTGGAATATCACAGGTTTTATGTAATGTTCAAGGGAATGGTGTATCAGAGGTGTTGTATGTTGAGTAGGTGGGCGACCAACCAAGAGTCTTATATGTAGAGTGTGTGGTTGGTCTTTTGTGTGTTGAGTAGGTGTGTGGGTAAGTCAAGAGTGTTATATGTTACGTAGGTAGGTTGTTTATGTGTGTTGGTGGTCTATCAAAGGTTTTATGTAATGGTTAGGTGGATGATCTATCAGAGTTGTTGTATGTTGAGTAGGTGGGTGGTCAACCAAGAGTCTTATATGTAGAGTTTGTGTTTGGTCTTTTGTGTGTTGTTTTGAGCACAAACTAAGTTTATAAAGAGTCTATTAGATAATTTTAAAGGTTTAGAACAAACATCATTGTTATGACACTGAATTTTAATGCTTTTAGGGAATTATAACATATTTTGTACACAAATAACCCTATTTATTGACATTTTAACTATATTTTAAGGGGTTTGGAGAGTACTATGTTGGTAGTTCTTCCTTGATTTGAAAACTTTTTCAACACTTTTTTATGTAAAATGACTCTTTTTCTGAAATTTGTATGTATCTTTGATTTTTTTCTTACTTTTGGATGGAATTTACTCTTTTTATAGAAAGTTTTACCATATGTTACTAAGATCACTTCCTGATTCTGTACAATACCATGATCTTTCTCGCAGATTTTATTAATGTTTTTGATTTAACCAGTTTTTTTTCACGGTGAGTATTTAATTCCTCACTACCCTCAAGTAAGCTGAAGGCAAAACTGAAGGGCATTGCCCAATTCCCATGGGACGCGCCCGATAGAGGACTGGTATCCCCCACGGGTATTTTAGTGTAATGAGCCCCAACCTCACTCACTACGGTGGTAGCCAACCAACAAAATGCTACCTCTCAGTATTATTTAGTTATTGTATTTTTATAATTTTTTTATTTATTTTTGTATTTTTTTGGGTCCCTCTGTAAGTAAAGACATCACTTTACTTAGAGAAGCCTTTCAATGTGACGTACAGACTTACAAAGGGGTTTTTATTTATAAATTTGTTTTTATTTTTTGATTCTGTTTTTTTACAGTAGGTTTTAGTGTTTTTTTTCTTTTTTGTAGGTTACTCTCCCTCACACACGGGACCTACGGATACTGTCCAGCCATAGAGTGTAACATTCAATCATACACGTACCTTACGAGGGCCCGGACTGCGACTCAAGGTCTTACGGGGATTAGCCCAGCCCCAAGTTGCAGGACCGCCTCAGGTCTTACACGTTTTAAAGCTGCCTTAGAGAACAGTCGGGCGATTTTTTATTAAATTTGGGCCGCCCTCACCTCGATGGTACGGTATTCTATAGAAATTCACACAGAGCTGGAGATATCCGTTAATAAATTGTAGTTATGTAAACTCACAAAAGTGTTCATATTATAACAGAATTTACTTTACAGATTGTTTTTTAAAGGTTGACGGTAAAAGAGTTTACTTAAAACTAACTTAACATTACTTACCTGGCGTAGGAGTTACCGTAATCAAGAAGAAGGTCCGCCCAGTACGAGGCTTTTACATTGCACTACGGTCGGGTTGAGCCCATCCAATGCCGTAAATTGGGTTTCTACGGACATGTTAGTAACCATGGGTTACAATCTCATTCCAGTGAGTTTTAGTTTTTTATTAATGGAATCATGATCGTGTTCTAAAGTTCGTTTTTTACTAATTAAATGGTGTCCGTATGCTAGTGTATCAATTCCATTATCCAAGATGTATCTTTTATCGTCAAAAGGGGAAAGTGATAATTTTGAAATGTGTTGTGTGTAAATTTTATGTTTTTCACTACGGATGTTTAGAGCGGATGTTGTTTTTAACGAATGATTTAAAAGACAGTCTTTGTAAATTTCGTGTTTTAATTGTTTTTTTATCGTGACTCGGGGGACACCTTTGGCTACCTTCTTTTCCTCTAGATTAGAATTTAGAACGGAGTAGCATTTCGCTCTCAAGCCAATTATTTCCCTAGCTGGATTTGAATTTAACTCGTCTTTAAATTTTCCCAACACTTTTTTGTTTACATTACTATAACATGGGTGGCTAGGTGGATAGTCTGAAGTATCAAAAAGATGTAATTCATTTTTCATGTCCGCATAGACATCTGGAGTATATACATTGTAAAATAAAGAATCTGTATCAGTCATGCAAAGCTTAACGTTTTTTCCATACTTTGTAATTGCCCAGTTGTAGTGAAAGTTGTACATTATTGATTTTGAAATTTCCAATACTGTAAATCCAACATAAATGGGTCTGTTTAGGAAAATTGTTTGTTTTTTTAAAGCCAATCCCGCGATATCTTTATTGTATGCGAAAAATGTTTTGTCTGGGACTAGCTGTCCATTTAACCAATTGTTTTTCGTTATTTACAAGTTTAAAGTCTATCCTAGATCTTACATTTTCCAAACTCTTTCCATATGTCGCATTATTCATTAATTTTAAAAAATCTTTTTCAAAGTTATTTTTGGCACATTTTCTTTTCTCTGTATTAAAATTAATAAATGGGGCTAACCAGGCAGACTGTTTAAAACTTAGAGCTCTGTGAATTTTGGTCAGTACAAGTCCAAGTTGTAAGTAAAGTTTTAGAGTCTTGTAGTGTACAACGTACTTGGTTTTGTCACACAGTGTAGTTAGTAGTTTTTCAGACTGGGGTTGTTTGTAGTCGAGTTCATGAAGCAAGTCCTTACAGTAGGGGGAAAGCATGTCGTATGTCACAATTTTTCGTTCGGGGGGCTAGTGGGAAGTCTGAGTGTAAGTCGTGTAGGTGGTCAGGGTAGTGTAGGTCAACTTCTAAAATGTAACCGGTGTCGGAGTTGTCGGGTACTTTTGTAATGTCAATGTCTTGCGGGTCGATCCAGTTAAAGCCAGACTCTGGGAGTCTATCGGACATACTGGTCCCGTACAAATTGTTACAATCTAGATAAAGGAGGTAGTTGGTGGGTTTTGTGTTGTCAAAGTTGGGTAAGTAAGGGTTGTTGGCCTGGGCGTACCGGTTGGGTATCATGGAGACACCGCCCCGGATCCCAGACTCGACAAAGAGGTGCTGGTCAATGTCAGTGAGTAGTTCGAGTTTTACGTCTGTCATTTTCAGCATGGAATTCCATGCTAGTCCGGGGGCAGAGTAGACGTTACACGGGTCAATACCGTAGTAAGTCATACTGGTCGTCCTAAAATTTTCAAATACGTCGGCAAGTAATAGTACGTCTGTGAGTAAGTATAGATCGTGGTATTGTTTCATAGTGGTCATACCAAAGGTTGACCACACAGTCTGTGCGTGTGTGTAGTCGTCGTCTGAAATATGTGTTTTGGTTAAGTCGTTGTAGAACGTCTCCTTGGGAGGCAGTTCAGTATCGTTAAATTTTGATTTGTCTGTCATGTAATTGTAGGGAAAGACACCTTTTCGTAGTAGTAAGTCTGTGTTGGTCATACACTGCCCTAAAATTTTTTAATTTTGATGCCCCGTCAGAAACTAAGTTGGACACGAGTGTGTCCAAAGAAGCGTTAAGGAATTGTAGTGAGTCCAAAAATCGTAAAGATTCAAGGGTGACTGAAATGTACCGCTCACTGGTTGTAGCGATACATGACAGTTTTTCTTTTTTGAATTTACCTAACCCTTGGATCAAGTGGTGGCAGTCATAACCTCTGAGGTTATGGAAAAAGACTGGAATGTGATCGGGGACTTTATAATTTAGATTGCATGAATTGTGGGCGGGTCCCAAGAACTGCCCCGTTAGGTGATTATGATTGGCCACTTTGTCTCCGTGTAAAGGTTTTTGACAAAGGTGACAGGTGGTAGCATTTTGGAAAATAATTTTGTCTTGTGGAGACATATTGATAGGAATATTCTTTTTAATAATTGGTAAGAGCTCATTAGACTCATCAATCAAACAATTTAGAAACGTATCTACAACGTCGGGGCCGCTATAGACTTTAGGTTGCTTTATGGGTTTACCGTCACTGTCAATAATTACGTAGCAAAAGCCAGAGGGGACGTGATGGGCAGTGTTGGTAGTGTGTGAAGTAGTAGGGTCGTTAATTGTAGTAGGGATAGGTACAACAAAAGATTCAAAGTCACAATATATAGTAAATGGTACTTTGTGAGTTAGTGTATAGTTTGTAAAAGACATGTATTTTTCGTCATCAGTCGGTAGTCTTGTCTTTTGTGCTCCGTGAGGTGAACACAGAGGTAAGTGGTTAGTAAGTAAGTCTTTAGTCCAAAATCTGTGTAGGCAGTAGTCACAGTAGTAATATGCATTTGTGCGTTTAGTCAAGTGAGCTAAAAGTCGGGACATGTTAGTGATCAGGCAGTAGTGAGTGGTCGTGTCAGTAGTCAACAGTAACAAGTTGATGTGGTGAAGTCTGAATTTTTCTTTTGTTATTCTTAGAGGGTAAACTTCCTCGTTTTCAAAACCGAATACATTTACAGATAAGGTGGGATTTAGTTTTTCAAATTTATCGAGATCGGAAATTTTGACGGGGTAGCTAATCCCAGACATATTTATATTATGTTCCAAGGATTTATAATAACTTACGCGTCGATTTCGATCAGGGAACAATTGGGCAAGTATAGAGTACAGGAAACATTTTTGATCGTTGTTCTTAATATTTACAATTCCCTGTTTGGGTTTTGAAATTTTTTTCGGGGTGGGTATGAAAGAAGAGGCGTACAAAGGTTGAAATTTAACAATAAACAGATTGAGTCGTAAAACATTTTCTATTACCCTTCCACTACCTTGACTTACCCACTTAGCCACACTTTCTAAAATTTTATCTGTAGCCTCGGAATACTGAATATCTAGAGAATCGGAAGGTAGCAAAGGACGGGTTTTACCGTGAAAGAAAGGTGTTGTTGAGATTTCCTCATTATTTATTGTTTTGGTGAATTTAACTTGAACAGAAATATACCATTTGACTCCCCCGAGCCTGTTTAGGTGGTTATTTATTTCGGACGAAATTTTATTTTTATGTTCAGTTAGAACGGTAAGGAGGTCAGTTCCTGTGGTATCAAACCGGCGGGAAATGGTGATGAGGTTGTCGTATATGGAAAAGGATTCCATCTTTTAAACAAAATTAAATCGGAAGAAAAACAAAGGGTGGTAAATATTGATTATTACTTTGAAATACCGTACAGAGAACAGCGTCCAAAATTACAAGAATTACGTGAGTAGGAGCAAAGTGAAGACACGTCTGATCAGTACGAGCGCAAGAGCAGAAGTGAGACGGATTGAATGTGTTGGTTGTTTATATAGGGATTGAGGGGGGAGGGGGGAGGGGGCAACCAATCAGAACGTAGTATTTGGGTCACGCGCCTGTCAAGACATGAAACTCCGATTACGTCATCCTGTGTAGTACTGTTTTTCAAAATGAGAAGAAGGGACTATCCAATCAGAGCGTAGCATATGGGTGCGCATGCGCGCCAGACCTGTAGCCGAGGGGTGAAGAGCGTACGAAGGTAGTCGTCGGAAGTACACGAACGCATTTTATATAGTATAACGGGGAAAAGGTTAAGAGTGTATTTTATATAGTATAACGAAGGAATTTGGGGGAAATTTGAGAAGAGGGGGGGGACATCCCTTCCGAAGGCGCCATGTTCCGAAAGGATGCGCTAAGTTTTGCCACCAGGTGCGCTACGATCGGGTCGAGCACATAGAGTATATGAAATATTAATTTTATTATAATGTATGAAATATTAATTTGTTATAGTGTATATATGAAATAATCCACAGAGTAGCAAGTCCATGCGCATGCGCGCCCGACCAGCAGACGACGTGTGCATCATAGGCTAAGAGCGTACGAAGGTAGCCGACGGTCGCCGGAAGTACCCGAAGGGAAAGGTCGCCATATTGGATGAGGAATTTTGGGAGGGAATTTTGAGGAGGGAAAGACGTCATATTGGACAAAAAAGTTCATTTTATATAGTATAACAAGAGAAAGACGCCATATTGGACAAAAAAAGTGCATTTTATATAGTATAATATGGAAAAAGACGCCATATTGGGCAAAAAAGTGCATTTTATATAGTATAACATGGAAAAAGATGCCATATTGGACAAAAAAAGTGCATTTTATATAGTATAACATGGAAAAAGATGCCATATTGGGCAAAAAAGTGCATTTTATATAGTATAACATGGAAAAAGATGCCATATTGGACAAAAAAAGTGCATTTTATATAGTATAACATGGAAAAAGATGCCATATTGGACAAAAAAAGTCCATTTTATATAGTATAACATGGAAAAAGATGCCATATTGGGCAAAAAAGTGCATTTTATATAGTATAACATGGAAAAAGATGCCATATTGGACAAAAAAAGTGCATTTTATATAGTATAACATGGAAAAAGATGCCATATTGGGCAAAAAAGTGCATTTTATATAGTATAACATGGAAAAAGATGCCATATTGGACAAAAAAAGTGCATTTTATATAGTATAACATGGAAAAAGATGCCATATTGGGCAAAAAAGTGCATTTTATATAGTATAACATGGAAAAAGATGCCATATTGGACAAAAAAAGTGCATTTTATATAGTATAACATGGAAAAAGATGCCATATTGGGCAAAAAAGTGCATTTTATATAGTATAACATGGAAAAAGATGCCATATTGGACAAAAAAAGTGCATTTTATATAGTATAACATGGAAAAAGATGCCATATTGGACAAAAAAGTGCATTTTATATAGTATAACATGGAAAAAGATGCCATATTGGACAAAAAAAGTGCATTTTATATAGTATAACATGGAAAAAGATGCCATATTGGGCAAAAAAAGTGCATTTTATATAGTATAACATGGAAAAAGATGCCATATTGGACAAAAAAAGTGCATTTTATATAGTATAACATGGAAAAAAGATGCCATATTGGGCAAAAAAGTGCATTTTATATAGTATAACATGGAAAAAGATGCCATATTGGACAAAAAAAGTGCATTTTATATAGTATAACATGGAAAAAGATGCCATATTGGGCAAAAAAGTGCATTTTATATAGTATAACATGGAAAAAGATGCCATATTGGACAAAAAAAGTGCATTTTATATAGTATAACATGGAAAAAGATGCCATATTGGGCAAAAAAGTGCATTTTATATAGTATAACATGGAAAAAGATGCCATATTGGACAAAAAAAGTGCATTTTATATAGTATAACATGGAAAAAGATGCCATATTGGGCAAAAAAGTGCATTTTATATAGTATAACATGGAAAAAGATGCCATATTGGACAAAAATAGTGCATTTTATATAGTATAACATGGAAAAAGATGCCATATTGGACAAAAAAAGTGAATTTTATATAGTATAACAAGGTTAACAGTGAATTTTATATAGTGTATCTTATATAGTATAACAAGGTTAACAGTGCATTTTATATAGTATAAAACGGAAAAAGTAAGGTTAACAATGAATTTTATATAGTATAACAAGGTTAACAGTGTATTTCATATAGTATGATGTGGGAATTTGGAGGGAAATTTGGGAATTTGAGGGAAATTTGAGGTTAGGAAAAGTGAGGTTAGAAAATTTGGCGGGAAATGGGCGCCGCTATCTTGGATCCGGTTCCGGCCGCCATCTTGGATCCGGTTACGTGACCGCCGCCATCTTGGAAAACCCAAAAAAAGTGAGTCTCAAACCCGTAACAAATCACTACTGAGTCTAGAACCAACAGATATTCACTACTTATATTTGGGTGATATCAATATATCCTACATTAATGGTGTATATAGAGCAGCATATATTTGGGTGATATCAATATATCCTACATTAATGGTGTATATAGAGCAGCATATATTTCAATGTTTTGTAAAATTTTTGTTTAGTAAATTCAATTACATTGCCAACTAGAGTAGAATATTATAACTTGGTACAGCTATATTAAGACCATGTAAATTTTAAGTTTAAGAATAATTTATACAATTAACATTTATTTATTGTAGTAGACAAAATAGCTTACCATTTTTGGGTTTGGAGAAAGATTAGAAAAACTAATACAACATCTACTCTTGAAAATGATTTAAAAATGAGTGTGATTAGTTCTAGAAAAGGGAATGAGAATATTCAACAAATAAACTGGTGACCAATATTGGATATACACGAACTTGAATTTATATATGAGTGAATTGTAAATAAATTCTTAGATGCATTTAATAATTATAGAATAAAGCTAAATCCTAGGCCTTAGAATAATAATGCTTGGATGAATAATAACATTTTAAAATAATCGTTGGTGCAACACAGATTTGATAAAACTGTCACATTTAAAGACTCAGAAAAATGTTTGAATTATTATTCCGTTAATCAGTCGTTTATTATACTAAAAATGATATGGCTCTTTATACACATTTTATTAGTCTTTTTCAGAACTAAAATATATTGGTAAGCATTATTACAAACAAACCATCAAAATGAAATAAATCTATTAAACATTTAGGTTTTCTTAACAGTTCATAAAGTATGTATTGTTAATGCTCCGAGTTCTAAGAATATACAAAGAAAAAGATACGATCAGAGTGCAGCCTTGATGTACATATGCTTTGTTAGAAGTAGCAAGCATTGTAATCTGACTTATATACCTCATATTATTTTTAGACTTGGTCGATGTGTTTTTATAATACAGTACGTTAAACCAATGTTTCTTACTTACCAATACAATTTCTAGGTCCTGCTCCAAAGGGTAAGAAATCATAACGATTACACCCTTCACGGTTTTCTGGCAAAAACCGATCCGGGTCAAATTTTCGAGGCTCAGGAAACGTTTTAGAATCATTGTTCAAACCGATTATAGAAAGGTCCATTTCGCAACCAGGTGGAATTGTGCTGGAGCCTGTAATAAATATATAGATTAGTAAATTAATTAATGTAACCCTAGATTTGATATGTTTTGTGGGTAGTAATTTATATTCACTCCATTTAAATCATTTATATACAGGATGTCTCCAAAGTAAAGTGCCAAACTTCGGGAAATAGTTGTATAAATCAAAATAAAGAGAAAATCAAGAATTATTTTCCAAACACGCTTTGTTTACCAGATATCGGCCATTTTTTTCACAAGATTTTTTTATCTCCAAGTTGGCTCAACCAATCTATATGAAACGTGCTGTGCATGTTACAATAATAGAGAACTATTTAAATGAAAAGATCAAATTGATCCGATTTTAAAATTTAAAATAGACGCTATTTTAAAATCTTTAATTGAGCCAAGTTGATAGTTTTTCCTTTCTATAATAGTACTGTATTATTCTAACATGCATAGCGAGTTTCATAAATATCAGTTGAGCCAAGTCTGAGATAAAAGTTCTTAATAATAATAATAATAATTAATTGTGGATATCTAGTAAACGAAGCGTTTTTGTACAAAAATATCCTTGATTTCCTCTTTAGTTTGACTTATAAATCCATTTTCTAAGTTCGGCACTTTAGTTTTGTGACACCCTGTATATTGTTTATAATTAAAGAAAATTTAAAGCTTTTATTAACAATGAACAGTATAAATTATAACTTTATTTCTTAAATTTTGACATAAATATAATTAACTATTTTTTGACACATTATTGTCATATGTGATATAAAAAAAAAACAAGAAAAAATACATATCCCTTTATGATAAATAAGAGGAATTAGAATTTAAATAAATTACCCTCAGGTGTGAAGTAAACGTTGTTTAATAAATCGATAGCTATAATGTTCGTACATTATGTAAAAAATTTGAGTTTGTGACGTTTCCTTATATTGAATGTCTACTAACATGTAATATGTCGATTAACAATTTAGTTGTTGTAAACATATAGGCCCTATTAAATTATTCGTGAACTGTATATTACTCAAACATTTAAGTTACACGCAATTTAAAGGATGTGAAAAGTTTAAGAAGAAATAAAAATATAACAACCTGTAAAAACTTCGGTTGTCAAAATCCACTTGTTTTTACAGAGAAACATATTCGAAGCGATTGAAAAACATATTGCCAGAAACGGTGAATGAATCATTTGATGTATGCATTTGGAAAATCAAAGGACTTCATAATTTGTTTTTACATTTCATACATTTTTGTGTATTAGCTTAAATTTTGCATGAAAAACAAGGTTATTTATAGTTGAATAATTTGGACTAACATTTAAAAAAATAATAACAATGATAAATAGTTTTACCTACTGAAAACCCCTACAATTCGTAGCAAATTTATCAAGTGATTAACGCACAATGTTGTCTCAAGAAAAACACTCCACCTAATAAATGTATTGATCTGCCCTTCATATGACAAACGTATGCCGTTGGACACTTTTATAGTGTCTCCCATATGAGATGGTATAGAGAAAGTATTATCGTACAAAAAAATATTTTACAAGTTTGATGAAAAATCCATTTTACGTCCCCCTGAATCAAAAAGGGTGTTTTTCAAAAATTAATTTTGGTCTGTCCATATGAGTGTCTGTGCATTTCACTGGAGAAAAAAAGGATGGGTTGATTTTTATGAAAATTTGTAATCTATATAGCCAATATTTTAACACAGGCATTTCACTTTCAAGAAATTTTATTATTTTTTAATTTTTTTTGCGGGCAAAAACATACAAATATGGAATTTTCTAAAAAACCGCTCTAATATCAATCCTTTTGATTCCATTTTAACGAAATATGTGAATTAAAATTTCAAATATTTTAATAAAAACTACACTTGCCTAACTTTTTTTGTTATTTATTTTAAATATTTTTTACAGAAAAAATATTAAAATTGTAAGTTTTTAAGTTTTATTCTAACTAAGAGTATTTTGATTAAATTTTCAGTAAAGGTGCATATCACAGTTAAAAATATTTTACTTACCACCCCTCTAAGTTGAGGTGGAGGCCGGTGGCCGGGAGGTTGTTGAAGGTTGTGGGTATGTGATAATTGAACAGCTGTTTTTGAGGAAGAACTTTTATGCTAGCTGGTGCCATTTATTATCCTTTGCATAATTATGAAGAGACATTAACCAGCTAGTGAACTTAACCAATATATTGTAACTTTGTGTTTGATTTTATATAAAAATAATAAATAACATTGATACATACTTAATTTAACATCCTTCGTAGATTTTCTTGACATTGCACCAATTGGACTGGCCCATCTTAACACTTCTTTACAAACTACGTTCATATACGGCATCTTGTCTAGGTCTTGTACAGTAACATCTCTCTCCATCCCCACTACAGACACTATCTCATCAAACAGTTTCTCCTGGAAACGAAAAATATAGATGAGATTACTAACTTTTTGTGCATCATTGAAACTCAAATAGTTGATAAATAGTAATAATAAATTTGTAAAACTATTAATAGGCCATAACCGATTTATTTACCTATAGCAATATATTCTTACATTCTTACGTATGAGACGCTGACACAACACAATGTATGCCAAATCATCTGATATATAAATAACATGGGTCTGACCTGAACATAAATACCGCATACTTCTATATTGAGACCGCATATATCACCACCCTCTTTACTCATTTGAAGAAAATTAATGACGGATTTAAAATCAAGTTCATATGAAAATAACGTATAAAAAGTTAAAGTTAATGAGGCGTTCTTTTTCCAGGTGAAGTTAGTGCTAAGAACGCCTTTCAAAGACTCATCCTGAAGTATAATAATATATAATAAGAATAATAAAATAATAAGACGATAAAACACATAAAATACCGAAACAAAAAACTCGAAAAATCAAAACCACTCTTGTACTAAATGCAAGATTGCAGAAGAAGAAACTAAAAATGATAATATCAATTAGAACACTTGAGGAAGAAATATCCCTTAAAACTCACAAACTTACAACTTATTTACACTACAGAGTTTATGGCATATAATTGGGAAACTACACAACAAAATTACCCCGAGTGAGGGTAGAGGAGAAAATTTGATTAAATGGGGAAGGAGTGAATGCAACAATTTTGTATGTATGAATGTAACCTTTATATGTAAGATTGTTAAATGTTAACCAGCCAAATTACTATTAAAATGCATGTCAAAAGTTCGTGTAATAATAAAAAAGGTAGGAGTTAAAAAAATAATAAACTTTCTGAACTATAGACCTACGTTTGCTAATAACTGACAAAAATATAAACTGTCTACCGCTGAACACATTTTACCCAAGTCAATGTTAGAGTTAGCAAAGATCACCCATAAGATATATGTTTTATTTATTTATTTATTTATTTATTATTCTTTGTACTTGTGTATTCGAACTAAAAATATAATATTTTCACAATTCAATAATCAAAATTTCACATGAAGTTGGATGGTTTTAAACATAATGTGTTACAATATCTGCTTACTTGAACATGTGGGTGGTAGCCAAGGAGCAGAAAACTTGAAGATATGAAAATTGCACTTGTGTCCGTTCCCTGTGACAAAGTAAATAACTATAAGTAAATAATATAACTTTTAATAGTATACATGAGATTGTTCTTATTTTAATTGATGCAAAACTATTAAAAAGCATTTATTTTCTTTCTTTCACGTTCAATGTGTAAAATCAACACGCAAACATTATTCAATCAATATCACTGCTTTAACATAAAATTTAATTTATTGACAATGCTTGAGCCTAGATTACATTGAAAATAGGTTCCTGAGGTGGCCCTTGAACATTTAATGAATGTAACTTTTTATTTAAACTCGATAATTCACTTTCATTTCATCTTAAAACTAGCATTTTTGTTGGACATATCAATGGGCTCATTCCTCCAGGTTTCATCACCTTTTATAAAATACACATGTGACCTAAAGCCCAAAGATCAACCAAAATTGCTTTATTAAATATTAAAACAACTTTATTATATGACTAGTAGTTGACAAATATATATAGTAAAAATTTAAATTAAAGTCTTTAATAAAACTTTAGAAGTATAACTTAAGTTTCATTTAATACAGAACTGATATACTATGGCATTCGAAAAAAGAATAAAAGGCAATAAAAAATATGCCACACTTACCGCAGTACATAAAGTAATTATTTCATGCAAGAGACTTTTTTCATGTAAAATTTCAGGGTTTTCCTTTTGTAGATTATTGAAAACCTTCAGGAAGTTTATAAATTCTGATTCTGAAAATGATGATTAAAAGTGAACAATTAATTATTATAAACACAAAATAAAAAATTCAAACCAATTAAACAAAATGCTTTATAAGACAATTAGTGTTCTGACATATTATATTTAAAATGTAGGTTTAACATAAATGAAACTTGTGTCTTACTTAAATAGAAACATAATCCCAAATTATTTAACGTTAGAGTAACTTTGTAAGATTATAGTAAAAAATTTAAATTGACTTGCGATTTTGTGTTTAAGCTACATACTTTAAATGTGTGTGTTAAAACAGATAGTTATAAAGTACACTTAGAGGAAATCTCCCTGTTTATTTACCTGATTGATCTGTGCTTCTGACATTATTACTTTCATCAGTCGGTGTATTACTTTGATCATCAGCCGACCACTTTGATCTTCTGGCATTTGCCTCCTTAAATAAATAGTTAAATATTAAAAAATATTTAAATCAATTTAAAAACAATATAAACGCCTATAAATGTAAAAATATCTTCCGAAGTAAAGACTAATCTTCACTTTAGAAATACTTTGTTGTAATTGCTTTTATACTCATTATTAAAAATTTAGTATTATGAAATAAAATAAATTAAATATTAGCTACTATATGTTATAGTGAATACTAGAATAATAAATAAAAGTGGAAAAATGATTATTCTATATTTGTTCTTTACCTTGAGGCTTCTCTCGTTAAAAGTTTTGAATATGTCAAAAATATGATTGATTTCCTTTTTGTATACGAAGTTAAAAATAAAGTTAGGTCTTAGCCACAGTTTCAACAGTCTTTCAAGACCAATTTTTGGAATCCTGCAAACAAAATAAACACTTCTATTGCAGGTGGTCTGTACATTCTATAATCATGGTATCATAGAGGCTGTTTTTATCCCTAATGAAAATAATGAATTTAATTAAAAAAAATAACCGTCATTTATATTGTGAGTTATTCAATTATTTTTATATTTTTTACCCAATCGTTTCTTCGGCCCTGGTTTCATTCCATTTTAAGGAATGTGAAGAATTTATTTTATAACCACTTCACCCCATTTTTCAGATCTATTGCAAGGGATGTTTTCCAGATCCTCGGTAAGTGACACATATTAAACTTCTTCTTTAAAGGCGACCATTACGAAATGTCTAACTATAGACATATTTAAGGTTTTCCAGCCTGGTGAAAGTTTTTCTAGAATCACTTATTGCCCAATATGAATATTGGTTGAAAATACGCCTTCATGACGGCTCGTTGTATCAATATAAATGTGATTTTACTTATATTTTCATTTTAAAAATTTGGCCTCACTAATTTTGATGTAACTTGTCGGTGAGGTCCATTTTATAAATATTATATAAATACATATAATTATTTCATTTATATCTAAAAATGAGATCGTTTAGGACGGAACTACAATGTTATCACTTTTATCAATTAAAGTGAGAGTTTGCACATGCCGGCCATGGTTGCCTGTTAGTCAATGTTTAATTTTAACATAAAAGAAACTGGATACATTTAAAATATCTGCCCACTCCAGTGTCCATAAAACTTCTTTATATACAGAAAATAAATTTAATTTAATACAATAATTAGTTTAACTGTTTTTCTTTAAATTTGTTTAGAGAATAATAATCAATTTGTTATTGTGTAGACGAATGTTTTTTTATTTTTTAATAAGGTTTTACTACAGAAAAAAAGAATAACTATAGATTTTCAACCCACCTAATAAAGTCGTTTCTCTAGTAATTGCAAAGAAAGCAACACATTTTGTTACCTATGATATGAAGCGGACAAATTTTTTGCCACTTCGGAAGTACTTTGAGTTAGTAACATTCTTGTCCAATTAATTAATTAATTACAACGTATCTTCAGTAATAAATCAGTTAATAATTGTATGCTGATAACCACACACGTGTTTAATTCTATTTGATCCACTCATGACTGTTTTGTGCTGCAAGATAATCTTTATACAATATTTTGTTGGTGTTTTGAAAATTAATTTATTTTATGATGCATTTGTAGAGAGAGCCCTCTGGTCTGAGAAGGAGAACTTCCTCACATTTCTTCAAGTTGTACTTAGGCCATTATTGTTGGATATTTGTGCATTTTGAGCTTATATTGTAAAACAATTATACATTTCTTACTTGTATTGTAATATATTTGTGCATGTTGTGGTTATATTGTAATTTTTTTTGTGTGACTTAAAATTTTACTGTATATTTACCAAAACTTACTATGCCAATATGAAAACTATTGGAAAATGAATGATCTTTATATATATATATATATATATATATATATATATATATATATATATATATATATATATATATATATATATAAATTTTATACTCACTTAACGTTCTTTATAATATTAATACTTTTTTAAAATGATGTAAAAGTATGTATGTACTTTTTTGTTTTGAAATGTTAAACGCTGTATGATTAAAACAAGAACACAGTGATAGAAGATAAAAAAATCCTTTTTAGATTCAAGGATGGTATATACCTATATGAACTCTCTGAAACGCCGTACGTTGTTTTTGTTGAAATTAAAAACAACCCACAGAACATGTTTTTAATTTGTAAACGATAAACAGTATAGACCTGTTCTTGAATGATAAGATGGCACTTCCAATAGGAACAATAATTGAACATAAAGATCACAGAATATACTGAAATATTTTAATGATGAGGAATTTTTGAACTTATAAGATTATTTATTAAACGCAATGATTGTTACGGTAAAATTATGTTATATATCATAAAGGACCAACACCTTTTCACTATCTTAGAGTATGTTTTTAAATACGTTTTAAGAAATATTTCACAAATGAGAGGGACATAGGTACACGAAATGTCTTAGGAAAGCAGAGACTCCAGATGAGCTTCTGCAAGCCAATAGCACGTCCCACCGACAAAGACACACCGAGCGCAATTGGTCTTGAAGGCTCATGGCAAATATCAGACCGCCAAAATCAAGTAGACGTTGCTTGTTGATATCTGAGTTTGAGTCTGTGCTTCTGTACTGAGTGGAGATCTGTGCCCACGCTCTGCAGAAGAAGTGTTTCTTGAATCGGATTGTGGCGTTCAGTGCCAGGGAGCGTATCACACAATCTCCGAGCCGGACATCCTTGTAATCACCAGTGTCGTCCCTGATAGGAACTGACAATTTATTAAAGCAAGTTGGGGGCCGACAGAGAGGTCATGGATACTCTCTCACTTCTTGCACAAGGTGGGTAAGTCAGAGAGCCCAGAATGCATATTCTGGCCTGGCGTCCAGAACACAGTGGATCACGCGTTTTTCCACTGTGACCATTGAGCCTAGAGAAGATTAGCTCTGATACCGGAGGTCCAAGACCGACACAAATTGTCTTAGGTTGCATGCTCCGAGGAGAAGACACGCGGAACCGTGTAGCCCGGTATGTTGAGGACATATTTGGGGAAAAAGACACATATCAATCGCTAAGTTAGCGATTTAGACTGTGGAAACCAAAAATAAGCCTAGCCGAAAAAATATGATAAATTTGTCGAAGCAGGTATTAGTAAAAGATCAGGTTTCTTAGTGAGCAGTTTAGGAAACTGAGAGTTCATAAGTAAATTTTTACCTCCTCGCTCGGTAAAAAAAAGAATAACGAAGTGGATTTCAAACTACTTATCACCAGTTTGTATTTTATAAATAAACCTTAATCAAATTACTTTCTCTGTTACTTAAATTATTCACGAAACAGTTGAATTTCAAATATATAATAGTTTGTTAGTGTCTGCATTTTATGCCTCATTTTATATTCTGAGTCTATATTATTATATCGAACGTCTTGTTTTTCCCACTCTATTTATAAAGTAAAAAGTCTTAGTTGTATTCATATTATAAATTCTTTTAGATTGTTACCTGCTAAGTTTGTTATAGTTGAAATACTAACCTCATCACGGCACGTAAAAGGTTTTTAAAATCCTCTGATTCACAATCAAACTCCAGTTTATCACCATAAATTACATCTGTGGAAATAAAATTCTATAATGGACTAAGTTACTGAGACCTGAATTGTGTTTAGTTAGCTAAGTCACGATGAACAGTTGTGTATTGTTGGATTGCTAAGAAAGTTTCGGATGGACAACATTAGGGCCAATAGCATAAATAATAACTACTAAGAAACAGTATGATTCATATCGTAAACTACTATTATTGAATAAGGAATGTACGCATTCTACGTACGCTATAGCCAGGCTTTAAATCTGTTCAGTCAATTATAGTTAATAAGTGACTAATAGGTATTAATGTGTACTCATCTCTAAATTGTTAGATAATCAACTGGTTTTCTAAGAATGTTTACTACTCAAATTAATCAAAATATAAACTTAGAAATTACAATAATTATGATAGGTATAGCATATTGCTCCACACTATGATAAAACTATTATTGTGTTGTGGATTTTGCCGATTTGTAGAATCCCCCTCCCCCTCTCTCTTTCTCAATCCTCTCCTCTCCTCTTCTCTTCTCTTCTCCTGTCCCAGTGGAAGAGTGGACCTATGGTCTAAACTGGGGAAGGTAAATAAAAGAAATTCAAATGTTCTCTCTCTCTCTCTCTCTCTCTCTCTCTCTCTCTCTCTCTCTCTCTCTCTCTCTCTCTCTCTCTCTCTCTCTCTCTCTCTCTCTCCCTCTCTCTCTCTCCCTCTCTCTCTCTCTCTCTCCTCATTGTCGTCGAAGTCCTCATGGGTATGTCGTCTACGTCATCATCGTCGTTGTGGGTGGGTCGTCGTCATCTTGATCGGGAGAGAGAGAGCCCTTGACGTAGTTTTTTATCAACGTCATCTTTCCACCAACGATGGTCGTTTTCATCATCGTTTATATCGTTATTGTCATCGGTGATGTAATAGACGTTTACATCGTCATTGTCATCATTACCATCGTTATGGATGATCATCAACCTAATAGGCGTTAACGTCATCATCAACGTTGTCGTGGAGGGTTATCATAGTCACCGAAATTGCGTCGTTTTGTACTTCTCATAGTCATTACCATCTCATAGTCATCTTCGTCATCGTCATTACCATCATCGCCGTCGTCGTCATCATGGGTGTGTCTTCAACGTCAACATCATCGTGGGTTGGTCGACGTCGTTGTATTCGTTATCGTTGTTGTCATCGTCATAACGGCATCGTTATCGTCACTGTCGTTGTCACCGTCATCATTGTCGGTGCCAGTTCCGTCGTCAATATTGTTGTCGTCACGTAATGAGTGCTGTTAATGAAGCTTCTAGACAATCTCCTGCTAGTGTTCCTGCTAAGTTTCAATGAGAACTTAGATTGCTGTGTGATTGTTTTTAGGCCTAATGAGGACGTGTAGCTGAAGAAGACTACATGCATTATCTCTGAACGAGTATGGAAGACATATCGCCTTCCATTCAAGCATGTAGACTGGACTAATTGGTCGATATGTCTTACATACACACACACATACACACACACACACACACACACACACACACACACACACACACACACACACACACACACACACACACACACACACACACACACACACACACACACACACACACACACACACACACACACACACACACACACACACACACACACACACACACACACACACACACACACACACACACACACACACACACACACACACACACACACATATATATATATATATATATATATATATATATACATATATACCCTCGAGACAATAAATCAATAAGTGCTTAGGAATAACAGTTTGTAAAGAGTGGCATTTATTAAACTAACATAAACTAGTTTGTGTTAAGTGACAATAATAACTGTGAATAAGAGTGATTTACTCTCAAGTGCTAAGATTGTGTTTAGTAATTTATATTTGTAAATATCTCATATAATTGTTGGTTTGGTTTTAATTTGTATATAAAATAAACAATTAGTAGCCAAAGAGTGGAATCACCTTATTATTCAGCATCCTGTATGACCGAAACAATACCATACTTTAGCTACGACATATTTGTAATAGTTAAAGATTACTTACTGCACAAAGATTGAAGGTTGGTATTCAGTACGAAAGGATATACGTCCACAGTTTCTGAGCTCACATACTCAGACAGTTTAGCAACCAATGTGAGGCAGTTCTTGTTTAATCTTGGCATGAAGGCCTCTACGTTTTTTGTTTTGAATACACTTTGATAGAAACTTCTTTTTACTCTCGCGACATCTTCTGAAAGATGAATGATTTGTTTTGGTACATGAACAATATATATGTCCATTACACTATATATTTAAATTACAAAAAGAGTTTATACCGTACATGAAAACAAATGTATATTACCATTAAAGATCATAATACATGATTTTTTAAACATTAAGAGAGCTACTATTTATCAATAAAAAAAACAAGAATTTAGCTAGCAACCCTACTTATGGTGTTCAGCTCTCTAAGTCTTACGCGCTACACTGAGGAAATCACCAAGTACTAAAAATACTATTCTGGTAAAGGTATAGTATGTATTTACACAATATTGAATGCAGTATGCTATAAAGAAAGATTTTGTGAGCGTACATCCCAACCTTAAACCTAATATGTATTGTTTTGTACACAACATAACTAACTCAAGTCGGGCGATCTACACCATAAATACTATTTAGACATATTGAAATATATTTAATTTTTATATTTTAGGAATTTCTTGGAAGAAAATATATTTAAACATTTTCAAATACAGTTCGGGACTTTGATTTTCCAATTTTACGCCCTTCATTGTGCATACACATCTATTGATTATAAAGCAATACAAATTCAGTTTTAGACTGGGATGTTCTGTAATATAAGAGATAAGAGAGTAGTCTAAAATGATAACACAAGGAAATCAAAATGTTAGTAAATTGTTTAGTTTATCATTACATTTTTGAATATATATTATGATTTTGGTGCAGTATAAAGTTATTTTTAAGACCCACGCTGAACAATGTAATATTTTCTATAAATAAATTTATAGTGAGGTATACATAAAACCTCGGTAAATGGCGTCTGCCGTGACATATTCTGTTTCCCTCCACGCACAGTCACCATGTATGTGTGTGTCTCTGCCAGTCTTCTCAATTCTCTTTTTACATGCTCCATGTTTTATATTTGGTATTGTATCATTAAATTAATTCAATGTATTAATTTTAATATAACGTTCTAATGTAACTGGAAAATAAGGCACATTACAAATGAACTGTAATCACTTTTAATAAATCATAATGTAAACAGTATTTATTTATAACCATTACATTAAACAAAGTTGTATAGTTTAATTTCTATTGCAAAACAAACTACTTCAATAACATTCTTTCTTTTTAATGCCATTTAAGAGACAGATATTAAATGAGTACAATCATATTTATATATAAAAACAAAATCCATTATTCTATACAACGATGCCAACTTTTATTTACGGTGAACTATGAATTGAAGCTGAAACAATAGACTAACTACCAGACTAGACTGTACTTTGTAGCACGTTCCGCTGGAGGGGAATTGTGGTGGGAGAAGTTGCCGTCCCTATTACACTGATCACCCTACGCACCATTCGGTTTGGGTTTATGTTCAAATATCTTTATTTAAAATGGCTTAAGTTGTTAAATAAGTTTTCACTACACTACTATGAGTTCAGCTGTTTTCGTTACGTGTTAACAACCTGCGAAACATCATATTTTCAACAGCTGTCTATTGTTTACTACCGAAAGTAACATTGTTTACAACCGAAAATTTTCCACAGTCAACAACACCTGTTTTTAAAACATGTTTCTAATTTAATAAACAGTTAACATTCCAAAAATGACTTTTTATTCCGTAGTGTAGTGAAAAGTATCGTTCAAAACTCGAGTGAAAGTGTTTTGTATGTTCTCGACCATTCGAAGTGCTCGACAAGTCTCGCACTTCAAACATATGGTCTCGAACATGCAAAACCCCACTTTCCACTCTTGTTATGAAATATACCATTTCACTACACTACTATGAGTTTAGCTGTTTTTCTTATGTGTTTACAACCTGCGAAACATCATATTTTCAACGGCTGTCTATTGTTTACTACCGAAAGTAACTTTGTTTACAACCGAAAATTTTCCACTGTCAACAACACCTGTTTTTAAAACATGTTTCTAATTTAATAAACAGTTAACAGTCCAAAAATGACTTTTTATTCCGTAGTGTAGTGAAAAGTATCGTTCAAAACTCGAGTGAAAGTGTTTTGTATGTTCTCGACCATTCGAAGTGCTCGACAAGTCTCACACTTCAAACATATGGTCTCGAACATGCAAAACCCCACTTTCCACTCTTGTTATGAAATATACTATTTCACTACACTACTATGAGTTTAGCTGTTTTCGTTATGTGTTTACAACCTGCGAAATATCATATTTTCAACGGCTGTCTATTGTTTACTACCGAAAGTAACTTTGTTTACAACCGAAAATTTTCCACAGTCAACAACACCTGTTTTTAAAACATGTTTATAATTTAATAAACAGTTAACATTCCAAAAATGACTTTTTATTCCGTAGTGTAGTGAAAAGTATCGTTCAAAACTCGAGTGAAAGTGTTTTGTATGTTCTCGACCATTCGAAGTGCTCGACAAGTCTCACACTTCAAACATATGGTCTCGAACATGCAAAACCCCACTTTCCACTCTTGTTATGAAATATACTATTTCACTACACTACTATGAGTTTAGCTGTTTTCGTTATGTGTTTACAACCTGCGAAACATCATATTCTTAACAGCTGTCTATTGTTTACTACCGAAAGTAACTTTGTTTACAACCGAAAATTTTCCACAGTTAACAACACCTGTTTTTAAAACATGTTTATAATTTAATAAACAGTTAACATTCCTAAAATGACTTTTTATTCCGTAGTGTAGTGAAAAGTATCGTTCAAAACTCGAGTGAAAGTGTTTTGTATGTTCTCGACCATTTGAAGTACTCGACAAGTCTCGCACTTCAAACATATGGTCTCGAACATGCGAAACCCCACTTTCCACTCTTGTTATGAAATATACTATTGCATATTTACAAAATGTCCGTTGTATAATTTTGTTGACGTTACTGACCATGATTTATACTGTGTCAATTTTACATACCTTCTGCAGTTAGAAGTCCATCACCCAAGAAACAACCTATGAGCTTCACAGCCATCGTTCGCTCTACAGTGGCGTTATTTAATAGTTTCTACAAAAGAAGGAAAGTCTTTCCATTTGTAATTTACTTACAAAATTGTTTACTTAATTTAATGTAGTATAATATACTTGTTTCATTTTTCTTATATATTTTGTTATATTCAGAAAAATAACAAAATATATCAGATTTCCTGTTATACAAAAATAACAAAAATATTTCTTACGTCATAGCCTATTTCATTTATACTAGATAGTGTAAATATAGTATTTCTTGCATCGTTTAATTTAAAAAATTATTCAATCTCAATATGATTTTCTAATATTTTATTTTATGTTAAATTATCTCTCAAAACATGCTTTTTTACATTAATTACTTGTAGCAGTTATTTAAAAATCAACAGAAATACCGCTGTTTCAGTTTCTTTTTTATATTAAATCAAATGTTTTGATGTCCACTCCAAACTGGTTGTATTACCTAGGGAGTGACCTTCTTATTTCACTAACATTAAGTTTGATTAGGTAATATTATTACATTTATTTTATTTATTAAAATCGAGTGCTATGTTATAATTTATATTATTTTAGAAATTAAGACATTTGCTTGTCTAAACTGTATGTGTAATAAATGTATGTGAAATAAAGTTCATTTTCAATTTGAATTTGAGTTTTAAATTTAAATGCATGTACAAGTAAAAAACAAAAGTAAATTGATTCCTTTGAACTAATATACTTAAAGGAAGGAGATGGATCCCTAATTAGAAGTTGGTACTTAAAGGGACTAGGTAAAGAAAGAGAACTGTTGCAGGAGAATTGTCCAACAATACCTTTAGTAGAAGAAAGGACAATTGAGAATGTAGGTCAAGGAACAGTTACAGTTGCAGTTTCCGTTTATTTGGTTGTTAAAGACAATAGAAGAGTATTAATGTGCTCTCATCTTGGAATAAGATATTATTATGCACTTTATTGACATTTTGTTTGGGAAATATCAATTTTTTTAAAAACACCCATAGATATGCAAATAATGAAGTATTTATTTTATAATGTTTTAATTACCATCGTATAAAACATAACTATAGTTTTGATGAAGTACATTTTAGCTTTATGAAAACATTTTTGCTAAATGTAGTTTCTAAAACGAGTATTACTTACCTGAATGTCTTCTACTCCCTTAATAATAAAGTAAGGAACAGGAGTCCAAAGGCAAACTATGTTGTTTTCATTTAACACTTTTCGAAACAAGATCTCTAATAATCTTCTCGAAATTTCTGAAATAATGAATATTTTAAATACATAGTATATCAAAATATGGGAACATATCTTTAAATAAATTAAATGAAATAAAAATTGCTTTATTAGGCGGAGTTAGGAATATTAAGTCTTCTCTTCCACTTAACCTTAAAATGTAAATAAATAAATTACATAAAATATGTAAATAAATGGGCTTAAGAACTAAACCAGTAATCTAGTTGTAACTATCTGTCTTAAATGGCACTAAATTTACGTATTTAATGTCGACTTTCTTTTAATTTACTACGTTGCTTTAATTATTTATGTCTATATTTTGTATCGCACAAATAAATAATGATTAAGAAAGTGTGAAATGAAAATCTATGTAAAGGAATACCAAGACCAAAAATAGCTGATTTCTTCAATTATTTTCAAAACTGCTGACTTCATATTAGAGTCCTAAAAATCACATAATCTGAGTTTGGTCGAATTGAACCAATACAATATATGTTTGAAAAGTACTGAAAAAGGATCCATTATCTCTTTTGGTACTCTTACAAATTGAATCGTGCATGTTTCTACCCACTCATCCATAAATGTCCAGGTATAACACATCCACCCACCCATACACGTAGAAGGTAATGGTAAAACAGAGAGAAAAGAGAAGAGATGAACACAAACTAAACTAGAAGTGATAATAAGCGAGAGTGGTTGGAGTAACGTTTCTTCCTCTGATACGTTTTTTTCAAACTGTCTCACAATGCTCTTAGGTGGACAGTCGATTGAACTTATGCTGACGTTGGTAAGATAGCTACGTATAATGGCTGCACTATTTAGTCGATTATTATCATGTTTAGTTTAAAGCTAGGACCGACAAACTGTTAAACTGAACAATGTTCTTTTATTGTATATTTCACATATCTTTGTGCAGTTCGAGCTGGTATATGAATTGCCATTAGTTCTGTACGACCGTTAAACTGTATACCACCCCAGAACATCAACGAGCATCCTACAAATGCCGGGGGAGAAGCACGCGCGTACAAATCTCTTTTCCATACACGTTTACACTCCCAACTGGTGAACTCACTGTAGTCTCGTATGAAAAGTGAACATTCTTCCAATCATCAAAATTCCAATAAATATTATTGGAAGCAAATCTAAATCTCAAAGCACGATAATGTACAGTGAGAATAGAACCTGTGGCAGACCATTTACTGTCCAAATTCACGTATACGAGACGTATACCAATGATTCAGATAGAAGTATTTACATTACATACCTGCCTGGCCAATCTTTAAATCTGAGTACTGGTAAATGTTCTACTGCGAAACGCATTTATCACTGAAAAACGGTCATCAGCATGTCAGTTGCTCTTGCTCTGACACCACTGTGCGTGTGTAGGTGGATGGGTGGGTCAGTACATCTGTATGTACATAAATAGCCGGGTAGGTCAGGACCACTGTGCGTTTATGGGTGGGTCAATATCTCTGTTCGTGTATAGATGGTTGTATGTGACTGGTGCACTCAAAGAAGTCTAGCTACTTCACTTTGTGAGCTTGTTGAATCAAAACTATAACTCAGACCAACTCGGCAGTTGTTTCATGACTGTGTACATTCTTTTATACTATTTTAATAATAAAACCAATTAATATGAATATATAATAATGCACTGTACACACTAAAATATTGAGAAACTATCTTTGTCAAAATTGAATAGAGATAGCGGGTTTTGGAGTTTTAAATGTAAATAATTAAAAATTAAATAAGGGGAGCAGATAAGAAATAGTTGCATAACATACTAGCTGTCTCAATGTGTATTTAAAGCATTACGTATACTCTTAAATTCACTATCAGACCTGCATGTCATTAACAGTAAGATTTTATTATGTTGCGAAACTGTTATCAAGAAGATTATAAACAGCTATTAATGTACTACTGAGTTTAAACTATTAAAACACGTTCTTGAACAGCTTTATTTTATAACAGTACATTGTTATGCATATTTAACATAAACATATTCACTTACCTTTATAGCCAAGAACTCCAAGGTAAGTCTGTCCAATTACAGGTAAAGGAGGGGGTGAACCTGTTGGCACCTTGGAAGCAAACGAGTAGACACGTCGTTTAGTCCATCGGTGCCAACACCATAAAGTGGCCAGGAGAGCTAATACGGTGATTAAGAACATATCTGGCTTACGACTCGAAAAGCCCAAGAAGCACTCTGAAACTAATTAATAGTCGATAACATGTAATAAATAATTAGTGAACACAACAATAAAAAAATATTAAATAGTTAGAATTGCGTATCATAACGTAACGTATTTTTCAGTATAGAAAATGTGTTTTTTTAAGATTTTCCTCAAAATACCTTAGGCCAGAGGAATATAATTAAAAAAGACACATTTGGAATATTTTATGTACAAACTACCAATGTTGAACAAATTATTACTAGTATTTAAGTAATAAATTATCTATCACATCTCTATACTTACTAACGTGGAACTGCAGCAAATTGCCGATACGTAACGTGAAGCGTTGTTCATATACTGTCATTTGATATTGACTTTAGTAATTACCAGAATACAGTGATTAGTGAAGTCAAATTAATTGGCATTAGTCAATTATCTATCGCAAATAACCATAATTTTCTTATTTGTCAACCGTTTACTGCACTTTTGAAAATATACATTTTGTAGCACGTTTGTTGTAACTCCACATAAACATGACATGACTAATTACACCATACATTTATGTACTACAGTAATTAGTATAATTTACATTTTACACGGTGTCATCTCAATAGTATTGCTGACCATTGAACGAATACAAACAACCGTTGTTAGGGTATTTATATTTGTTAGACACTTAAGAATGTTGATTCAGGCTCCCAATTGAGAGAAGGCACCCAACTGAAAGAAATGTTGCTATTGTAACTAGGATAAGCAATATCCTGCCTCACTAACACTTGTTCCCCCCTCCCTCCCTTAGATTGTGGACAGATCGCAGCGTGCCCAGATTGACTGTATTCCCTTTATTTTTTATAGATTTCATCGCAATTGTCACTAGGATAAGCAACATCCTGCCTCACTAACATACTAACACTTGCCCCCCTCCCTCCTTCCCTGAGATTGCGTGCCCAGATTGACTGTATTCACTTTATTTTTAATTTAGGTGTATAGAACGCGTAACTCCATTTTCTCGCATGAAGTTGGACCATATCTGACAGATCCATACGTTCACTATCGCTCAATTTTACATCACGATTCACCTGTTTATATGTCTGAACGATTTTATTTCGTTTCTGAGATCAGTTCTGGAAATACTCGGCGCGGAGCAACACTGTTATCAATTCCTGTTTATAGAACTTTAATATATAACATACTAAGTGTACCCACCCACTTCGCTGGCCATAATATTGAGTTTGATTTATATCCAATTTAGAGCATCTGATGTTATGTATAATTTACTACTGTGCTCAATTAATTATTTTTAATTTTAAAAGTTTATCCTATCACAATTTTATTAAATTTAGTTTTATTTAACAGCTGTTAATCAAATAAATCAATCAATTAATATAGCTGCTATAAGAATACCATGGGAATTTTGAAGGCCTCAGGTCGGAGTTCTAAGGTGGGAGAGAGAGATCCTTTCTTAGTGAGCCCCTTTGGGCCAAGATAAACATATGTACAACATTTCAGGTCAATTGAACTTATAGTTTTGGAGAAATAGTGATGAGTGGTAAATGGCTTATATATATTAAATTAAAAAAATATTACATTTAAAATTTGCCGATTTAAATCTGTTTGTTCTCTTAGAAAAAAGGTTTCAAAGTTTAGACAAATCTGTAAGTATTTTTTGGGAGCACAAATTACTGTAGTTGACCCTTAATCAGTGATATATATAGTGTTTTTCACCATATTTAGCCGTGTCCTGTGAACTGGCTATGCATTTGGTTAAGTTAAATTGTATATTTCCGATTAAAGATAAAAAATTTTCTAAGTCTAGAGAAATCTGTAAGTATACTGTAAGACTCTGAATCAATATAATATTGCGTTTCTCGCCATATTTAGCCATGTACTATGATCTGGTTATGCATTATTTAAAGCTAAATTGTTAATTTTCCGATTGAAAACAGTTTTTTTCTACTAGATAACAAAGTTTCACAGTCTAGAAAAATCTGTACGTCTACTTTTAGAGGGCGAAAAGTACAGTAATTGACGCTGAATCAGTAAAATATCGTGTTTCTAGCCATGTTTAGTTATAACCTATGACCTGGCTATATAGGTGTTGATATTAAATTGTCTATTTTCCCATTGAATACAGTATATTCTGCTATATAACAGAGTTTCATGGTCTAGAAAAATCTTTAAGTCTACTCTTAGAGGCCGTAAATTAACAAATTTGATTTATACGCACAAATTGAAAATCCAGCTCCACCTGAAGATGAAGGGGATGAGATAGAGCAAAAAGTCATAGGATCAAAGTTGTAGATAGTCTCAAATCAGGTATAGAAAATGGTGTTAGTTTTGCTGTAGAACCGTTCATTTAGCCGCTACAGTCCAATTAGAGAAACGCTGTTGTTGGCATTTAAAAGTTTTAGTACTAAAGAGGCTGTCATCTTCGATTTACTAAGAATTTTTCAAAATCCCTTCTTATTGCACATCTACAACATTTAAGACATTTGACTCTACAAAATTTCAGCCTCGTAAGCTTAGTACTTTTTTAGTTACAACGATGAGAGAGTGAGTCAGTGGTATTTGCCTTTTATAGGTATATTTTATTCACAGGGTTCTCTTTACGAACGTGGAATAATTTGCCCGATCACATCAGAGGTGTTGTTGGACGAGCTCGGTTCGGGCGTGTGTTAAGGACCTCGTTGGATTGAGTGATGCACGACCCTGGGAGTATGTCGATGGCAGTGCTTGAATGTTGACGAATGACTGTTATTATTAGGTTAATAGTATTTAATGTTCCAACTGGTTTATTTTTCATATTATTTGTAAAATGTTTGTTTTATTTGATTATTTATATTACATTTAAAAATATAATAATTTAAGTTTACTTTTGAATGTGCTACGTAAAGTTAGTTGATTAATTTTATAATGTTTTTAAATATATTTTGTAGTTGTTATTGCTGTTAAGGTCCAAGAGAGGCTTTTCAAGTCCTAACTTCACCTTTTGAACACTTTGTAAATAAAGCCATTTTGAAGTTCATTTAATTTATCTGTTACACCCCGTAAATTGTACAAAATTACGTACCACTCATTTATAGTACACTCCAGCGATGAAGTTTTGATATATTATTGATCTAATTTTTCGGCCAAGGATCATCGATCACAAAGTACAATTTATGAAATTTATTAAAAAAGTAATCGGTTAAACAAATTTTTTTTTAAATTTTAACTTTAAACTATGTTGGCTAGTAATATTCTCGCAGTTTTAATAAAATAAGTTGCGTGGTTTCTCAGAGTGTTATGGACCTGGAAAGGCCAATTTAGTCATTTTATGTAGCCGTGTTTCCATAAAGAATTAAAATATATATATATATAAAAAATTATCACCTATAAGAAAATAAACACTTTTATTCAATATAATTTCATAAATTAGTTTGGATAAAACACCCGTAGTACATATCACACTTGTTTTTGAAGATAATACTAGTTTGTTCGGATTTGGATGAAATTGGTCAAATTAACCATTTTTAAACTAATACTTGAAGATCAACCCTTTCATGCTGTAAGTGACATTAATCAGAACAACCGATATTTTCAGTTGAGAAGTTTATGGCCCGAGTTGGAAGTTAGGTCCCTGGGGACCGAGTGTGTTCCGAAGTTGAACTGCCCGGCCTCATTCCAAATGCTTGTTTAAGTTGTTCATGAAACTTTGAATTACATTATTCCATTTTATAAACCTGTTCAAAACTGAATTTTGTACTACGCCTATAACACTATTTATCCTATAGCAATTAATTAGCTTTTCTTGAGAAATATTTTTTCATGAAAGGTATTAGAGAAGTAAACAATTTTAAAAACGTTAATATATATTTAAAATTGATTTAATTTTCTGAAGATAAAAAAGGACAAATCCTTAGACATTAGTTGTTGATTGTTGTATAAACTTCGTAAAAACCACATGGCTGCCCAAGTAGCATGTGCTAAAAACATAGTAATTATTATTAACTGCCTTAAGTTGTGCTAGTATCAAATTCTGAAACGTTATATTCATTTTAAAACGAAATCTCTTAGAGTTTGCTCGACATTCAATTATCATCTAAACTCGTAAAAAACTAGATATGCTATATAATTATTTAAATATTATAAGAGTTAGTTAAAAATAAAACAAGATCTTAGAATTTTTGTTTCAGAAAAATATGATGTCAGAAACATAAAAGAGAATTAGACATAAAACCTCTTGCTAGCTTAGCTGTTGGCACTTCTGCTTCATATGTGGAGTATAGTAAATTCTTATACTGGTCCACTTAAAATGTGCTTAAGGGATTTGGGCCATTGTCCCTTACAACGTATGCGGAGTGTAGTAGATTCTAATACTGGTCCACTTAAAATGTGCTTAAGGGATTTGGGCCTTTGTCCCTTACAACGTATGCGGAGTGTAGTAGATTCTAATACTGGTCCACTTAAAATGTGCTTAAGGGGTTTGGACCGTTGTCCCTTACAACGTATGTGGAGTGTAGTAGATTCTAATACTGGTCCACTTAAAATGTGCTTAAGGGATTTGGGCCGTTGTCCCTTACAACGTATGTGGAGTGTAGTAGATTCTAATACTGGTCCACTTAAAATGTGCTTAAGGGATTTGGGCCGTTGTCCCTTACAACGTATGCGGAGTGTAATAGATTCTAATACTAGTCCACTTAAAATGTGCTTAAGGGATTTGGGCCGTTGTCCCTTACAACGTATGCGGAGTGTAGTAGATTCTAATACTGGTCCACTTAAAATGTGCTTAAGGGATTTGGGCCATTGTCCCTTACAACGTATGCGGAGTGTAGTAGATTCTAATACTGGTCCACTTAAAATGTGCTTAAGGGATTTGGGCCATTGTCCCTTACAACGTATGCGGAGTGTAGTAGATTCTAATACTGGTCCACTTAAAATGTGCTTAAGGGGTTTGGACCGTTGTCCCTTACAACGTATGTGGAGTGTAGTAGATTCTAATACTGGTCCACTTAAAATGTGCGTAAGGGATTTGGGCCGTTGTCCCTTACAACGTATGTGGAGTGTAGTAGATTCTAATACTGGTCCACTTAAAATGTGCTTAAGGGATTTGGGCCGTTGTCCCTTACAACGTATGCGGAGTGTAATAGATTCTAATACTAGTCCTCTTAAAATGTGCTTAAGGGATTTGGGCCGTTGTCCCTTACAACGTATGCGGAGTGTAGTAGATTCTAATACTGGTCCACTTAAAATGTGCTTAAGGGATTTGGGCCATTGTCCCTTACAACGTATGTGGAGTGTAGTAGATTCTAATACTGGTCCACTTAAAATGTGCTTAAGGGATTTGGGCCGTTGTCGCTTACAACGTATGCGGAGTGGATTCTAATACTGGTCCACTTAAATGTGCTTAAGGGGTTTGGACCATTGTCCCTTACAACGTATGTGGGGTGTAGTAGATTCTAATACTGGTCCACTTAAAATGTGCTTAAGGGATTTGGGCCGTTGTCCCTTACAACGTATGCGGAGTGTAGTAGATTCTAATACTGGTCCACTTAAAATGTGCTTAAGGGATTTGGACCGTTGTCCCTTACAACGTATGCGGATGAACTAAAAAAAGCTTTTGACGTAACAGAGTCAATCGTGACTGAAATTAAGTGCAGGCCAATTAAACTTCGTAGTTCAACTGTCTGTCATATAGATCAACCTCTGATTGGGAGAAGTGTAGCAAAAGGACAAATTACATTTCTTAAATAAAAATTAAAAGCAGTATAAATACCCTAGCAAATGTTGTTTGTTATGTTTCAATGGTCAGTAATATGTTGAGACGACCCCGTGAAAAATGAAACTTTACTGTAGTACATAACTGTATAGTGTAATTAACCATGTCACGTTTATTTGGAATTACAGTACTAAAAATACGGAATATTGCATGTACGACGAAACATATATTTTCAAAAGTGCTGTAAATTGTTGACAAAAAAGAAATGAAGGTTACAGGTGGTAGATAATGGCTAATGTAAGTTAATTTGACTTCATTAATAATGTTTTCTGGGAATTACTATTGTCAATATTAAATGGCATTATCTATGCACAACACTTCACATTGCAGATCGACAATTCGCTGCAGTTCCACGTCAGTAAGTATAGAGTTGTGATAGATAATTTATTACTAAATTATTAATAATAATTCTTTCTACATTGGTAATTTACATATGTAGTCTTTTTATTCATATTCTTCTAGTTTATGGCAGTTAGAGGAAACATCTTAAAGATAAACATATTTTTCATACTACATAGAATACCTTTTAATACCCATTTCTATCTATATAATATTTTATTTATTTTTATGTTCACTATTACGTTGATGATTATTACAGAGTTAACAAATTTAATATGATATGCATCTTAATATTGATATAAATCAAAATCTAGTAATTATTTTGGGTCTTTAATAAAAAAAAATAGGTATATCACTTAAAAAAACCTTTTTAGGTCTTAATGCGTTTTGAGACTCAATTTAATAAGGTTATTTAACTTATTAGTAAACATTTAACAACAAAACTACTCATTGTCAACAGCAATAAACAATAAATTCATCTTTTGTGAAATGCGCACTGTTTACAATCGCAGCATACATTTTAAGTACAGAACGTTTCAGAATGTACAACTCTACTGTGGATATACCTCAACTGGAAACCATTTAACCATTTAAATTATAGACCAATCTCGCTACTTTCAATATTTTCTAAAATACTGGAGAAAGTTGTTAAGAGTAGATTATTGACTTTTTTTGATTTGACAAAATTTTTTTCACATTCACAGTTTGGTTTTAGAGAAGAATTAAATACTGAAATTGCTCTTCAAAATTTTATTCAACAAATTCACAATAAGCTTAATAATTTACAATCAAATAGAGTTACTGGTCTATTTCTGGATATGAAAAAGGCATTTGATACCGTTAATCATAATATTTTGCTAATGAAATTGGAAAGAGCTGGAATTAGAGGTATTTGTCTAAAGTGGTTTGAATCTTATTTAAATAACCGAGAACAATATGTTTCCATTGGAATAAATAATAGCGAAAGAAGAATAGTTCAGTGTGGAGTTACTCAGGGGTCTGCGCTGGGACCTATATTATTTTTAGTATATATTAATGATCTTTACTTTGGGCCGTTTAAGGGTGACATCACAGCATTTGCTGATGACACTGCTTTTTCCTTCGGAACTGCTTCAATAGCGGAACTAAAAAGTAATATTGAGCATGATGTTAAAGTGATTTCATTATGGTTTTCATACAATAGGTTAAATTTAAATGTTAGTAAATCTTTTATAGTAAATTTTTCGCTATCTGGAAGCTTTGTATTTGATAGTAGTATTATGTTTCATACACTTGACTGTGATGACATAGTTTGTAATTGTGGTTGTTTTCCTCAAAACAATTGTGTGAAATATTTTGGGCTGTTAGTTGACGAGAAATTAAATTGGAGAGAACATATTAAGTCAATTAAAAATGTGCTTATTGTTTTCCTTCGTAAATTTTATTATCTTCGTACTATGTGTCCTGATATTGTTCTTAGACAGATTTATTATACTTTTGTACATTCTAGACTTAATTACGGGATATCATGTTGGGGTAGTACGTTTACAAGTTATATTCAGCCTTTAATTAAAATACAAAAATCTGTAATTAAAATAATATGTAGACAAAATAGAAGGGCTCAGTCAAGACCATGTTTTTCTAAATTGCAGATCCTGCCACTCAGAAAATGTTTGTTTTTAAAGTATTGCTTTTGTTTTTTAAAGTTAGTGGCAACCTAGGTGTAGTAATCGATCGTTAAAATTATCCAAATACTAGGCATGCAAATCAAATAAGAACTTCTAGAGCAACAACAACTTTTTTTCAAAAGACATTTATTTTCCTGGGTCCTAAATTCTACAACAAGTTACCTTTTAATATTATTCGTGTGGTCTCCTTATCAATCTTTAAAACTACGTTAAAAAATTGGTTAATGTATCTTCCTGATAATGATTTGCATAATTTATTCTATATTGATCAATAGTGTCTCGAATAACCTTTGGAATGTATTTTTAGCTTTTTCTTGTTTGTTCTTGTTTATTATTAGATTATTCTTGTTCAAATTAAGTTCTTCTGATGCTCCGGCACACTGACAGGGATTGAATTTCCCTAGTGTGTTCGTATTATTTCCATAACAACTCTCATGTTGTAGTGTACTGAATAGCCTTCTTTGTTTAATAATTAATTATATTCACTAAATATTATCATTTTCTCAATGTTGTATTGTTTATTACATAATTTAAGAGTAGTGTTTGTTATCATATATAAGAGGGTTTGTTTAGCTTTAATGTTTTTTTTAAATACTAGATTTTGTTATTTATGATTTCGTTGTATTATAACTGAGAGTAACTTGATTTAAATGTTTTAATTGCTTTGGAAATAAATATTTTTTTCATTTAATTTTTCATTTCATTTCATTTCAGTACATAGGGGTAGGTTTCGTTGATGTTAAACGACCGTTCTGACGTGGGAGATCCTGGGTAATGGGGATGTGCGAGTCATTCAAAATCTTATTGAGTTCTTTACGTAGTGCCTCCTGACGTCTTATCTCTGGAGGAGCTATATTGCACAGCACCGGTGCCAAGGTAGTGGAGTGGCCATGAGAGTACCACTAATAGTTCTCATGGCTCTATTAAGTTGGAAATCAATCACTTTTGTATGTGCACTATTTAGCCATATGGGAGCATCGAATTCAGCAGCGGAATAGTACGCAGGACGCGTTGGCTCCCCAAGTTGTTCCAGCAATATGATGTAGTACATTTGCTCTGGTTTTAATTTTAGCTGCTGTTTTTTTAACGTCAGCGATCAATCTAAAGTTACTCCCGGGTACTGAGGATGATCATTGTGGTGAAGTTTTATACAATTTAAAAAGATGTTTAATTTTCGATTAGTGAGTCGTTTACCTAGGTGGAAGCAGGCTACTTCGAGTTTTGATAGGCGTGGATTCAGCTTCCAGGTTCTAAAATATTCTTCGAGGGTTTAAATAGGCCTAAGCCTCTAAAGTTACACTGTATTTATAGAGTTTTTCGAGTCGAAAGCCAGATATGATCTTAATCAACGTATTTATTCTCTTGGCCACTTTATGGTGTTGGCACCGATGGACTAAACGACGTGTCTACTCGTTTGCTTCCAAGCTGCCAACACTTTCATCCCCTTCTTTACCTGTAATTGGACATATTTACCTTAGAGTTCTTGGTTATAAAGGTAAGTCACTATGTTAAACATGAATAATAGTGTACGTTTTTATAAATATAATCTTTTCAAAATCGGATTTTTAAAATTTAACATTCAGTTGTTGAATTGAAAAGTGTTTATAATCTCCTTGACAAAATTTTCGCAACACAATCAACACTTGCTGTCAATGAAATGCAGGACTAAAAATGAATGTTCTACTAAACACAATACTTTAAATAGACAAAGCGACAGCTAGTACTGTATGTTAGGCAACTCTTTCTTATCTGCTACGCTCATTTCTTCTCATATTATTTACATTTGATACCCCAATACCTGCTATCACTCTCCATGATAGTTTCTCATTAGTTTAGTGTGTTTTGAGTGATTCAGTGAAACTCAATTACTATACAGTCAAATTAATTGGTTTCGTAATTAAAGTAATATAAATGAATGTACACCGTCATATTTAACTACTGCCAGGTTGGTCTGATCTAGAGTTTGATTGAACAAGTTGACAAAATGAAGTAGGTATAATTCTTGAAGTGCACCAGGCCACAATATGAAGATGTATAAAATGGTTTCTAAAGAAAGGAGGAGATGGCAGAAACCACTTCAACTGGGTGAATGCATTTTTCATTGATCTTCGACCAAAGTGACATTATGTCCTAAAGCGTCTATGAACTTAACTGTCCCACCCACCCACTTATACATGTACAGAGGTACTGACCTACCCACCCACCTATTGACGTTCACCTACCCGACCGTTTATGTACATACAGATGTATTGACCTACCCGCCCACCTACACAAGCACAGTGGTACCAAAGCAAGAGCAACTGATAAGCTGATGACCGTTTTTCAGTGATAAATGCGTTTCAAGAGCAACTGATAAGCTGATGACCGTTTTCCAGTGATAAATGCGTTTCGCAGTAGAAAATTTACCACTACTCAGATTATGGTACGATTTAAGATTTGTATACGTATCACAGAGGTAGATTTGAATAGTAAATAGTCTGCCACAGGCCCTATTATCACTGCACGCCATCTTGCTTTGAAATTTAGATTTTATTCGAATAATATTTATTGGACTGTGGCTGATTGGAAGAATGTTCGTGTCTTAGACGAGACAAGAGTAAGTATGTGATCACCAGATAAGGCCCAAACGTGTATGGAGAAGGCGTCATGAAAGATTTGCACAGGCGTGATTCTTCCCAGTGTGTCTTTTGAAGGTTGCTCGTTGATGTTCTGGGGTAGTATACATACAAGATATGTAGAATATACAACAAAAGAGCATTGTTCCGTTTTATTAGATTGTTTGTCCTTACTTTAAACTAATCATAATAATGATAGATCACATAATACAGCCATTATACGTGCCTTTCTTACAGACGTCAGCATAAATTCAATCGACTGACCACCCATGAGCATTTTGAGAGAGTGTGGAAAACGTATCAGAGGAAGAAATGTTCCTCCAACCACACTTGTTTATTCTGGCTTCCAGTTTAGTTTGCGTTCTCTCTCTGTTTTACCATTACTGGTATGGGTGGGTGGCGTACGTGTATGGGTGGGTGGATGTGTTTTAACTGGACATGTATGGATGAGTGGGTAGAAACATGCACGATTCAATTTGTAAGAGTACCAAAAGAGGTAGTGGATCCTTTTTGAGGACTTTTCAGACATATAACGTAGTATATTGATACAATACGACCTAACTCACATAATGTGAGTTTTAGGAGTCTCAAATATGAAGTCATCAGTTTTGAGAATAACTGTAAGAAAACATATATTTTTGGTATTGTTCGTATTTCTTTAGATATATTTTCATTTAACACTTTTTATCACTATTTACTACAGTGAAAAAATATTTAGATAAAAATAATTAATGTACCGTAGTAAAATACAGTACAATAAAGTCAATATAAAATACGTAAATTTAGTGCCATTTGGCACAGATAGTTTCAAATAACTTACTATTTATTCCTTGAGTTTAATTATATACAACAATTTCCCTATATTTTGATAAAATGTATATTTAAAATTTTCATTATTTCAGAAATAATGAGAAGATTTTTAGAGGTCTTATTTCTAAAAGTTTTAGATGAATGCGAAATAGTTTGCTTTGGAAGTCCTGCTCCTTACTTTATTTTTAAAGGAATAGAAGATATTCAGGTACGGTAAGTAAAACTCGTTTTAGAAAAAAAATTTTACAAGAATGTTTTTATAAGGCTAAAATGTACTTATTTTTTATAGTTTTGTTTTATACAATAGTAATTTACACGTCTGTTGTTATATAAAATAAATACTGCACATATGGATGTTTGAAACAAAATTATATTTTTCTAATATAGTGTCAGTAAATGCATAATAATATCTTATACAGTGAAGAGAGCGCATTTATATTCTTCCATTGCCTTAAACAACCTTAGCAACGGAAACTACAACTGTACCTGTGTCCTTGATCTACATTCTCAATTGTCCATTGTCTTTACTAGTGGTTCTATTGGACAATTCTCCTGCAACTAGTTTCTACTGTATAAAAAACGGAAGAACTTCCTTTTGAATATTTTCAAGAATGTAGAACCAGTATGTTCAGTATTATCAAGAACAAAAACCAAGTACAGAAAAGTAATACATCAGGGAAAGACTGAAAATATTAAAGCAAGAATTAAAAGGTCAGATTAGAAACCGAACACTGTATGGAATATAATAAATGAAAATAAAGCACCGTCGAAGAAAACAAATACAATATGTGATTTTTTGCATTTAAAAAGATGATGGTACGACCCTGGTGACATTGCCAATACAATCAACAATTTTTTAAATAATGTTGGAAAAACAATAAAACACCTCAGAAATGTTCACCAGATAGAATACTCCATAATGGTACATCAATAAGCAGAGAATTTATTTTTTATTCCCAACGTCAGAGGAAGAAGTAAGCTGTACAATAAAATAATTAAAAAGTAAGAAATCGGTTAGTAATGATACCTGACGTTTTGATAAAAGAAATGAACGATTACTTAGTTACTTGATTAACGAGTATTTTGTAAGTGGACTGTTTGCTTACTTACTTAAGATCACCATTGTAAAACCTATCCCGAAGAAAGGCAAAAAAATTAAATTTGATAACAACAGGCTAGTTTCCATTCTCCTCACCCTGTCAAAATTCTTTGAAATGATAACTACAGATAGATTGAGTATTGAATAAACACAACATTCTATGTTTAAATCAGTTTGATTTGTGATTTACAACCACAAACGCTATATTCTCTCTACTGCATTATGTAGTTAGAGGATTAGATAGGAAAAACCACTGTGCCGGCCTATTTTTTATCTGAGCAAGGCCTTCGATACAGTCAACCATTCCTTGTTGCTAAATAAAATGGTTTGCATTGAAATATGAGGCCATGCTGTAGAGTGGTTTTTGTCTTATCTTCAGGGTCGGACGTTGTTCGTGGAAATATCCGCAGTGAACACTGCGATTTATCAACTGCGTCATTCCTCTGCTGTGACCACAGTAACTAGTGGCGTCCCCCAGAGGTCTATACTTGCCCAATTCTGTTTTAAATTTTTATCAATGATCTTCCACTGATATTACAAACTCCTCAAGTTTGCCTTAGTTATATACTAAACTCAAGTTTAGTATATAACTAAATAATTTACAAAGTCAGGATTAACTGTATACAATTAAATACAAATATTCACAAACTAAGAAACATTCATTGGATTTTTTACCTTTAAATAAAAAATGTCCAATTATTTTACATGACCACCAGTCATATACTCATTGACACTGTAATGGCGTTTATCAATGAGGTACGTTTTTACCTGACGCCGGAACTTAGTGTTACCGGATGCCATCGTTAGTGCAGTTGGTAAGCCATTGAAGATTGTGACTCCATTTTATAGAAGTTTCCTTAACATTCCAAAAAAGAAGTAGAATGAGAAGGAATGTTAGTCATATGGTTATTGGGGAGGCTGTTGATATAATTGGGAGCTGTTGAAAAATGGTGGAAATTTTAAGAAAGCTCAGGGTTTCTAGAACAAAAACTGAAGGCAAGGTAAGCATGTTAAAATATCGGAAGTATGCATGGCAAGAGTCAGGCCTTTTAAATAAAAGTATCTCCCTTAATGCTTTTTTGTACAATCTAAACAATAATAGCGCCCTCCGAGACTCCCCAAACCACACGGTAACTGCACACAAGGTGTGGATACAGCAATCCATAGTAGGCAGTGAGAAGGGCCTCAGGGCCCGCCATCCTCGCCAGATTCCTCAATATGACGATTCCAGTGCTCATCGTATTTGATATATTTATAATATGGGGATAAAAACTCATATTCTCTCGTCTAGAGTTAGACCAAGAAGTTGCACAGTCTCAGATGGTTCTAGTTCTGTTTCTCCAAGGAAAACACTGAACCCAAAATCAAAATCAGATGAATTTTAGCTGAGGTGAAATTTATTGAGAAGTGATTTCAATGAATTTACTTTAAGTGAATGGTCCTCAAACCACTGAAGGAGGTTAATATATTCCAGAAGAGCATTGATTTCTTAAAAGAAGTGGACAGTAAGGTGAAAGTGTCGTCAGCAAAAAGGCAAACTTGGGCAGTTTGTAATGTAAGTGGAAGATCATTAATAAAAATTAAAAACAGAATTGGGCCAAGTATACACTCCTGGGGGACACCACTAGTTTTTTTGTAATTTTTAGTAATTTTTGTACAATTTACGGGGTGTGGCAGATAAATTAAATGAACTCAAAAATGACTTTATTGACAAAGTGTTCTTAGGTGAAGTTAGGACTTTTAAAACCTCTCTTATACTTTAAAAACTCCTGCTCCTGGCCTATCTAAGCATGATCTCATCCTCTGTGCCTACAAACTTCAGCCTCCTAAATCAGAACCCAAATATATTCAACATCAAAATTATAAAGCCATAGATTTTGAAGAATTTATTTTCGATTTGCATGTAAATCAGTGGGACGATGTACTTTTTTTCCCTGACGTTGATACCATGGTACAGGCACTTAATAACATCTTAATTACCTTGTATGACAAGCATGCTCCTTTGATTACGAAAAGAGTTACAAAAAAGCCTGCTTCTTGGCTTACTGATGATATTCGACGCCTTCAAAAAGCAAGAGATCTATCGTTTACAAGAGCGAAACGCTCAAAGTTACCTGAGGACTGGCTATCTTATAAATGTCTTAGAAATAGTTCTCAACAACAAATACGTAATGCAAAAGCTAGGTACTACTATAGATCCTTTTCTGGTCTCCACCAGTCATCTAGAAAATTATGGTCTAAAGTCAAAGAAATGGAAAACCCATGGTTGAAAAATCTATCAACATCGATCTCAATACCATCAATGATTATTTCGTAAATAAACCAATGGATCAGTCAGAAGTTACTGCTTTACCTCATTTTGAGGAGCATTTTTCCTTTTCATCTGTAACGGAGGCTGATGTGTTTAGAGCAGTCATGAGAACTACAAATAATGGAGTCAGGTGCGATAATATTTCTATTAAATTTATCAAAGGTACTTTGCCTGTCACACTCTTTATAATTACATTGATTTTTAATAGGTCTCTCGTGTCTTCAGTTTTTCCAAACATTTGGAAAAGGCACACTTCATAAATGCTCCTCTCCCCTATCACCTTCTGATTTCAGACCTATTAATATCCTCCCAGCATTGTCCAAAAGCCTTGAAAGATTAGTACATGAGCAGCTATCATCATTTATAGAACGTAACAATATCTTGTCCAATTTTCAATCTGGATTCAGACCACAACACAGTACCACATCTGCACTTCTAAAAATAACTGACGATATTCGTCGTACCATGGACAGTAGGCAATTGACATTCTTAACTTTATTTGATTTTTATAAGGCCTTCGACTGCGTTGTTCACCCTCTTCTCTTACTTAAGTTGAAGAGGAGTGGTTTTTCTTTGGTTGTGTTGACTGGGTGAGGTCATATATATCTGACCGTAGACAGTGTGTGAAAGCTGGTAATGGTGCTTCCCACTGGAGATCTGTTACTAGAGGTGTACCTCAGGGTACAGTTCTAGGGCCACTTTTCTTCTCTCTTTATATCAATGACATAATAAATGTAATTTTAAACTCTAAATTTCACTTGTACGCAGATGACTTGCAGATATATCACCACTTTTCAATTACTGACTTGGTCAGATGTATATTTCTTATGAACTCCAACATACAAGCTATTAGCTCTTGGGCCCTCCACCATGGATTGAAACTGAATGAAAATAAAACCCAAGTCATAATAATTGGTTACAACAAACTTCTTAACAAACTTAACTTCAATGATATCCCGAAGGCAATTGAATACAGTGGCAAGGTACGTAACCTTGGACTTACTATTACTAGGGCCTTGGGATGGGCTGAACAGGTAACTGACATTTGTAACAGAGTGTTTGCAGGCATATACAGTTTGAAACGGTTTGCACTTTACCTACCACTGAATGTCAAATTGTTGCTAGTAAGGGCTCTAGTTCTCACTCACTTTAATTATTGTGACGTCGTGATTAATGGCATGTCTGCCGAGGTCTTTGAGAGACTAACGTGCACAAAATTACTGCATCAGATTCATATTTCATCTTCCAAGAAGAGATCATGTAACCCAATTTTATGATCTTTACTATCTTTACTAAAAATTAAGGGGCTCTATGAATTTCACACCATTTCTTTCTTACATAAGGTATTGCACACGAAGTCTCCTAAATATCTATATGATAACTTCAGGTTTTTGTCTCATGTTAGTGCCCAGGAAACACGCAGGGGTGCTTCGTTTCTTTGTATTCCCACTCATCGATCTTCAATAATTAATAAATCGTTTACCATAAATTCTTGCCGTCTGTGGAATTCCCTTCCAGATGGTATGAGGAACATTGATAATTATCATCGCTTCAGGGTGGAGGTAAAAGCCTTTCTCCTGCGGGTCCATTGATGGCCGGTGGTGTTTGGCAAACATCTGGAGGATACGTATGAATGTGGTTTGTAAGGGTTGTTTTTTTTTTTTAGTTTTTATGATTTGCTACTAAGTTAATAAATGTGTGAATGAGCGTGTAGTCCAGTTGAAGAGAGCGTGTGTGAGGGTGTAAGTGGAATTTCATAATTTTATTTTTAAGTCTGTTAATTTATTTCATACTTGTAATTACATTTATCATTTCAGTATGATTATTAAGATTATTTACTTTAAGATAATTAATTATTATATTAGTTATTGTTACTTTTATTCAGTTGTAACTACTATAATTAAAAACAAAATTGTTATAATTGTAATTATTTTCTATCAGGTTAAGTGGAAGAAGGAACTTTTTAGTACCAACTTCTCTTGGTTAAATAAAAACGTATTTCATTTCATTTCAAAAACAATACTAAACTACAAAAAGCATTTAAAGCATAATAAAATTAATCAACTAACTTTACTTAGTACATTCAGTAGTAATCTAAAAATAAATAATCAAATAAAACAAAAATTTTTTATTGATAATTTGAAAAGAGACCAGTTAAAAGCATTAAATACTATTAACCTAGTAATAACAGTCATTCGTCAACATTCAAGCACTGCCATCAACATACTCCCAGGGTCGTGCATCACTCAATCCAACGAGGTCCGCTGCAGGCCCATCATAACACACGCCCGGAACCGAGCACACCCAACACCTCTTATGTAATTGGGCAAATTATTCAAAATTCGGAAAGCGATCCCTGTGAATAACCTATACCTATAAAATGCAAATACCACTGACTCACTTGTACGTCGTCTAGAGAAGGTAGATCCCCAAAGCGCTTCAACATCACAACCATCGTCGGTGGGTATTTTAAGACCAGTTACTATCATAGGGTCACTTGCAGAACTATAATATTGCATATTTGTACCGCCGTATTTATTATTTAGTCCATATGCAAACATTCCATGTACAAGAAGGTTAGAATTGACTGAATTAATACCTGCACTGTTTGTAATAAATGGCGTGCGAAATCCTAGGGGGTTTATCATGACCCTAAATATTTTGCCTTCAGAACCTATTGGTAAATTATTAAATTCAGATTCTGTGAGATAATAAGGCAGGTTATTACAAGGCACTCTACCATATGGTGTACATACCAACAATTGCTTACCATTATTTTCCGTGACTTCATCAATGGATAACGTTTTGAATTGATATCCATACGTATATGCTAATCTAGTATGCATAAATACAAGTTTTCCTGTTTTAAATTCGGAATTTCAATTGATATAATACTACCTCCACTTGAATAACCTGATCCGGCACCTGATTTTCCACTTTCTGTTTTGCTCTTCATGGCAGGTGGTTCGTCTAATTGCATGTCGGATTCCATAATTCTATTTCTCTTCTGTCCTCTTCCTTTGATATTCCACGGATATAATACTCCTGTAACCGACTCAACAGCGTACTTGGTTGCCAACCCGACACTTCCAATAAGAGAATGGTAATTACCAGTAGTAAGCCAGTCTGTAGTAAATCTAGATATGGCGATCTGATCTGCTGTACGTATATGATTAACGTCTGTGGCTGACTCGTAGTCCTCGTCGTGTAATTGGGCAATTCTATCGTCCTCGTCAACTGGGGGTCCATTTATAACTGGATTACCGGGACCGAGGTAACGATGTCCTGGGAAGTTCATGACTGTCTTACAGGTGTACCAACTTAACCCGCCTTATCGCTCATGCTCGGTTCGGAGAAGCCAAGGCTACTTACTTGCCGGGATCTACGATCCACCTCCCGCCCTTCCCTTCCGGAGGGCTCGTAGGGCCCTCGGGGACACAGGTTAGGAGCGAGGCGGAAGTTACGAAGCTAAAGCTACGTAGCTTTAGCTTCGTAACTTCCGCCTCGCTCCTAACCCGTGTCCCCGAGGGCCCTACGAGCCCTCCGGAAGGGAAGGGTGGGAGGTGGATCGTAGATCCCGGCAAGTAAGTAGCCTTGGCTTCTCCGAACCGAGCATGAGCGATAAGGCGGGTTAAGTTGGTACTCACACTAATTCTCCCCACCGGTATATTGCTAGAAATAACTTACAGCCGGCAACCTAGAAATGACTTACAGCGTAGAGGTTACATAGATCGCCAGTCGTCCTATGCCATTAGCTCGTGTTGGTTGTTCTGTGAATGTACCCGCTTGTGATAATACATTACAACGTCCAATAACAGACTTTTATCCCATAGTTTATTCATTAAAGTGTAAAAAACAATCTAAACAATATTCGTCCATTAAATACAAACAATTATATATAAGTGACAATTGTAGTTTATCTAAACAACCTACCACCAGTGATTATATTATCTTTAAAAGAATTATGGACGTATCGATCGTAACAAAAAATATTATCGGTACCGAGGACATCTCCGAAGACGCTCAGCATCCACCTGATGTCGATAGCGTTGAAGAAGTAGTTTGCAATCCGGATCCAGTGACATCGGAAGACAGCGAAGAGGAAGAACCGCCAAAGAAGAAGCCTCGTCGATCAGCATCATTATGGAGTCTTCTAACACTTCTGATGAGTCTACCCCCGATTCGTATCGACCAATACGGCGGGATGTATCAAAAATTCAAAAAATGTCAAACCATCGGAAAAATGACACGCGAAGCAATGGAAAATCTATACAAAATTTTAAATGTAGTTGGTCAGATGTCGGAAACGTTGAATGGAACGAGTTTTATTCAGAATTACTCGACTCACACCCTCGTAGAGCCGTTGTCCATGATGTATATAGATGTACCGATGAAAAAGAAGCTGAGTGTATGGCTAAGCGAATTTTCAACAGCCGGCGAGGTCCCCAAGTACCAACCGACTACAGGACAACAGGATTCACCATTGCTGGCTTCCATGCTGCCGAGTCCGGTGAACAGTCCTTCAACCACCTTCATGTCATCCACGACTGCCGATGGAAGGACTCTACCTGCCGTTGTGGTGCCTTCAGCAAGTTCAACATCGCGCCCTTCTATCGACGACGGACAAGGTATCTCGAATCTTTATCGTCCGAAGACCTCAGGCTTCTTTCGGAGTATGTCCTTTCACAAGGAAAACTACAAGTACTCGCTGAGGTCTCCGGGCATAGAAGGAGAATATGTTTTGAAACTGGAACTCTACAAGTCGTCGGCGGTGATGGGTCATGCATCAAAGGACTGGTGGAAATTTGCAGAAACAAGAGCCTTCCTACCGGTGAAAAACAACAGCCGCGCGATGAACCTGGCAATTCAACTGCAGATGGAACTACAGAAGGTGTTGGAGGGTCAACCGGACGCCGAGGGTGATTACGTGGAGATGAGATCATCAAGATCATAATGTGTGTTTTGTGTTCACCGCTAGAATCTTGTTTTCGTAGTGAAGAGTGGTTGTGCGATAACAGGCTATTAAATGTAAGTACATCAGGAATTATGGTATCAAATTGTTTGAATCGTTGTAGGATGATCATTAATAATTTAGATGTTTTGGAATTATTTAAATTACAAAGTAATGGCAAAGCCCACTATGAATGTTTAAAATTAGCACATATTAATAATTTTTATTATGATATTAATACTAGTTTAGAATCAATTTTGAGATTGTTACTTTATCAATTCACTGACATAGTTACTGTTAAAAACTTTTTGATAACTTTATATTACTTTTTAGAACGTAATCTAGATGAGGGCAAGAAAAATACAATCTTAATAGTAGGCCCACCTAATAGTGGTAAAAATTTTTTTGTAGATTGTTTAGGAAGCTATTGTATTAATGTAGGTAAAATTGAAAACCCAAGTAGACAAAACCAATTTCCATGGATGGGAGGTGTAGATAGACGTATCAATAAATGGAATGAGGCTTCTATAGATCCAGCCTTTCTTGATAATGTTCTGGATATAATGCAAGGTAACACGATTATGGCCAATGTAAAATATCAAGCCGCTGTGCCTCTAATAAAAACACCTTTAATAGTAATGGCTAATAGAGATGTGTTTCCAAATGAAACACGATTTAACATACGGCACATTAGATATAATTGGAAAACAGCTCCATTACTATTAGATTATCGGCATAAGAAGCCATATCCTCTTGTAATAGGTTTATTATTATTATGGTGTCGTGATAGTACATATATAGATTTAGGTTTCATTAATAACATAATACAAGACATATTGTCATAATAATATAGTTAACAATTATTGTGAATGGGTATGAAATAAATAACAAATGATTTAATACATGTGTTTTATTAATCCTTAAAATGTGTATTATACAAACCTTTGTGATAAATTTTCATATACTCTTTTAACAGAGATATCTTATTATTATCTGATATAGTATCATCCTTAAAGGTGTGATACGCTTTGAATTTAAGATCTTCATTTGTCCATAATATGTGGGCTTGTTCAGATGTTAAATAACGATTAAATAAATTCCAAATTTCATTTTCTTTGTATTGAGGTATCTTCCTTTTAGCACCAGCTCTTGTAGTAGTTGTATCCAATTTGGGCACCGTCACAGAGCTGGATTGTGATTTGCCATTATTCCTATTTCCTTGCAGTGCCAGCGGTCTGATCGTCTTCAAGTCAGCCAAAGACCCGGTCAATTGTACCGGGTCTTTAGACCGGTACATTTCTTTTTTTCATCGTAGTCTGCCGGGCTGCCTGAGATTCGCTTTTGCCCGGCGATTCGCGTAATTTGGTGGCCGTTGGCCCAGTTCCGTTCGTTCCGGGTTCCGGCCTTTGGCTGTCGGGTTGGCCATCTTCTAGATTGTTCTAGTAGTTCGAGTTGGTTGGTCAGCAGCCGTTAGTCACGAGATGATAGGCTAGAAGCTCTAAAACTCCAGGGTCCTTGAGTGGGACGTTCAGCCCTCAGCCTGCCGTCCGGGGATTGTCTACCATCTGCACTGCTAGCCTGGCCTAAGGACCATGTTGGAGCCTGGAGTTGCCCGCTACCCGCCCTACATCTTTGGTGGTAGAAGTCTTCAGTCCTCAGGTCAGTTCGTTCCATCTTTTTTCCCGGCGGCTGAGCTGGGGGTTTTGCTGTTTAAATATTTGTAAAAAAAAGAGGAAATATAAAAGAAGAAAAAAAGTTTGTGGAACTGTTTAATTTGTGCCTAGGCCTAAAACTGGGACCAAGTGATTGATGAAACAGCCATGGGGACTTATATTTTTTTTAATTAAAAAAAAGGAAAAGCTTTAAAATACACAAAGATTTTTTTTGATGTTAATTTTTATTTATATTTATTGTTATTTAGTTTAAGTAGTTTATTTTGTTGTTAGATATTTTATAGTTTATATTTGTTAGGTCTCCATTGTTAAAGTATGTTATTTATTTATTTATTATGTTTAGGCCTAGTGATCGTTATTTATTTTTGTTGTTGTTAATTGTATTATAGATGTCTTGAAGTGCATTTTTACTCGAACGGTACCATGTTAGATTTTCTTTTTAATTGTTTAATTTTTCAACTCACCAAAAGGGGATTATGGGACTTTTACTTAACTTCTAATTCGGAGCTGCCCAGGGATTCCGGCTTACTCCCTGGCCCGGTGGAATTATGGGATGTGGGCCAAATTGCCGGCTTAATTGGTGATACCAAAAATTTTATAATTCTTCACTTCTAATTTGTTCTTTAATTTGGCTTACGTTTTGGGGTGTCTCTGGCTAGGCTGCAGATAGGCCATGTAGTTGTTTATTGGTAATTTTGGTATTTGTTGAGTTTGTTGTTTTGTAGCTTTTGTGTATTATCTTGTTAATTTCAGTGTTTGTTGTTATTTATTGAAGTGAGAATTTATATTGTGGCCTTCTGCCAAGTCTGATTAATTTCTTTTTTGTTTTTGGTAATAAACTAGTTTTGCTCAGCTGCCGAGTTTTATTTTGACCCTCCAACTGCCACCCGTGACCCCATCGCTCGACTTGTTTTGAGCCATCCCCCGGTTGGCACGCTTACCAGCTTTGGTGGGGGGATGGGTCTCAACACAGTAACAACGGTTGTTTGTATTCGTTCAATGGTCAGTAATACTATTGAGATGACACCGTGTAAAATGTAAATTTTACTAATTACTGTAGTACATAAATGTATGCTGTAATTAGTCATGTCACGTGTATGTGGAATTACAACAAATGTGCTACAAAACGTATATTTTCAAAAGTGCAGTAAACGGTTGACAAATAAGAAAATGATGGTTATTTGCAATAGATAATTGACTAATGCCAATTAATTTGACTTCACTAATCACTTGTATTCTGGTAATTACTAAAGTCAATATTAAATGACAGTATATGAACAACGCTTCACGTTACGTATCGGCGATTTCCTGCAGTTTCACGTTAGTAAGTATAGAGATGTGATAGATAATTTATTACTTAAATACTAGTAATAATTTTTTCTACATTGGTAGTTTGTACATAAAATATTCCAAATGTGTCTTTTTTAATTATATTCCTCTGGCCTACGGCACTTCGAGGAAAAATCTTAAAAATCACATGTTCTATACTAAATATTACGTTACATTATGATACACAGTTCTAACTATTTAATATTTTTTTATTTTTATGTTCACTAATTGTTACATGTTATCGACTATTAATTAGTTTCAGAGTGCTTCTTGGGCTTTTCGAGTCGTAAGCCAGATATGTTCTTAATCAACGTATTTATTCTCCTGGCCACTTTATGGTGTTGGCACCGATGGACTAATCGACGTGTCTACTCGTTTGCTTCCAAGTTGCCAACACTTTCACCCCCTCCTTTACCTGTAATTGGACATATTTACCTTGCAGTTCTTGGTTATAAAGGTAAGTGAATATGTTTATGTTAACAAATATGCATAACAATGTACAGTTATAAAAAAAGCTGTTTAAGAATTTGTTTTTGTATTTAAAATCCACTTGTTACATTAAAACGTGTTTGTAATCTTCTTGACAAAAGTTTCGCAACATAAAAAAATCTTGCTGTTAATGGCATGCAGGTCTGATAGTTAATTTTCGATTATACATAATATTGCTTTAAGTAGACAAAGAGACAGCTAGTATGTTATGCAACTATTTCTTATCTGCTCCACTTATTAAATTTTAAATTATTTACATTTAAAACTCCAAAACCTGCTATCTCTATTCAATTTTGACAAAGATAGTTTCTCAATATTTTAGTGTGTACAGTGCATTATTATATATTCTTATTAATTGGTTTCGTTATTAAAATAGTATAAAAGGAAGTACACCGTCACGTAACTATTGCCAAGTTCGTCTAAACTAGAGTTTTGATTCAACAAGTTCACAAACTGAAGTAGCTAGACTTCTTTGAATGCACCAGTCCCATACAACCATCTATACACGTACAGAGATATTGACCCACCCATAAACGCACAGTGGTCCTGACCTACCCGAATATTTATGTACATACAGATGTACTGACCGACCCATCCACCCACCTACACACGCTCAGTGGTATCAGAGCAAGAGCAACTGATATGCTGATGACCGTTTTTCAGTGATAAATGCGTTTCGCAGTGGAATATTTACCAGTACTCAGATTTATTGATTGGCGAGGCAGGTATGTAATGTAAATACTTCTATCTGAATCATTGGTATACGTCTCGTATAGGTGAATTTGAACAGTAAATGGTCTGCCACATGTTCTATTCTCACTGTACGTCATCGTGCTTTAAGATTTAGATTTGCTTCCAATAATATTTATTGGAATTTTGATGATTGGAAGAATGTTCACTTTTCATACGAGACTACAGTGAGTTCACCAGTTGGAAGTGTGAACGTGTATGGAAAAGAGATTTGCACACGCGTGCTTCTCCCCCGGCATTTGTAGGATGCTCGTTGATGTTCTGGGGTGGTATACAGTTTAACGGTCGTACAAAGCTAATGGCAATTCACATACCAGCTCGATCTGCACAAAGATATGTGAAATATACAATAAAAGAACATTGTTCAGTTTAACAGTTTGTCGGTCCTAGCTTTAAACTAAACATGATAATAATCGACTAAATAGTGCAGCCATTAAACGTGGTTATCTTACCGACGTCAGCATAAGTTCAATCGACTGTTCACCCAAGAGCATTGTGAGACAGTTTGAAAAAACGTATCAGAGGAAGACACGTTACTCCAACCACTCTCGTTTATTATAGCTTCTTGTTTAGTTTGCGTTCATCTCTTCTCTGTTCTCTCTGTTTTACCATTACATTCTACGTGTATGGGTGGGTGAATGTGTTTTACCTGGACACGTATGGATGAGTGGGTAGAAACATGCACGATTCAATTTGTAAGAGTACCAAAAGAGATAATGGATCCCTTTTGAGGACTTTTCAAACATGTAACGTAGTATATTGGTTCAATAAGACCAAACTCAGATAATGTGAGTTTTAGGAGACTCAAATATGAAGTCAGCAGTTTTGAAAATAATTGAAGAAATCAGCTGTTTTTGGTCCTGTTATTCCTTTAAACAGTTTTTCATTTCACACTTTCTTAATCACTGTTTATTTGTGCGATACAACGTTTAGACAAAATAATTAAAGTAACGTAGTCAATTAAAAGAGTGTCGACACTAAATACCTTAATTTAGTGCCTTTAGCACAGATAGTTATAAATAGATTACTGGATTAGTTCTTAAGCCCATTTATTTACATATTTTATGTAATGTATCTATTTACATTTTGAGTTTGAGGGGAAGAGAGGACTTAATATTCCTAACTCCGCCTAATAAAGCAATTTTTATTTAATTTTATTTATTTAAGGATATTTTCCCATATTTTGACAAAATATATATTTAAAATATTCATTATTTCAGAAATTACGAGACGATTATTAGAGGTCTTATTTCGAAAAGTGTTAAATGAAAGCAACATAGTTTGCCTTTGGACTCCTGTTCCTTACTTTATTATTAAGGGAGTAGAAAACATTCAGGTAAGCAAAACTTGTTTTAGAAACTACATTTAGCAAAAACATTTTCATAAAGCTAAAATGTACTTCATCAAAACTACAATTCTGTTTTATACGATGGTAATTTGAACAGTATAAAATAAATACTTCTTATTTGCATTTATGGGTGTTTTTAAACAAATTGATATTTACCAAACAAAATGTCAGTAAAGTGCATAATAATATCTTATTCCAAGATGAGAGCACATTAATATTCTTCTATTGCCTTTAACAACCATAGCAACGGAAACTTGACCTACATTCTCAATAGTCCTTTCTTCTATTAAAGGTATTGTTGGACAATTCTCCTGCAACTTAGTTCTCTTTCTTTTCCTAGCCCTTTTTCAAGTACCAACTTCTATTTAGGGTTCCATCTCCTTCCTTAAGTATATTAGTTCAAAATGAATCAATTTACTTTTGCTTTTTACTTGTACATGCATTTAAATTGAAAACTCAAATTCAAAAGAAACTTTATTCCACATACATTGATTACACATACATGTACAGTTTAGATAACCAAATGTCTTAGTTTCTAAAATAATATAACATAACACTTGACATTAATAAATAAAATAAATTTAATAATATTACCTAATCAAACTTAATGTTAGTGAAATAAGAAGGTCACTCCCTAGGTAATACAACCAGTTTGGAGTGGCCATCAAAACATTCGATTTAATATAAAAAAAGAAACTGAAACAGTGGTATCTCTTTTGATTTTTAAATAACTGCTACATGTAATTAATGTAAAAAGGCATGTTTTGAGATATAATTGAACACAAAACAAAATAATAGAAATGCATACTGAGAATGAATAATTTTAGAAGGTAACGAAGCAAGAAATATTATATTTACACTATCTACTATGAATGAAATAGGCTATGACATAAGAAATCATAGCGACATACAACCTAACATAGTTGTTATGAATATAACAAAATACATAAGAAAAATAGCAGTGCAAAAGACAAACTAAATATGTATATTAAATTTAATTGAATTAAGTAATCAATTTTGTAAGAAAATGACAAATGGCAAGACTTTCCTTCTTTTGCAGAAAATATTACATAACGCAACTGTAGAGCGTACGATGGCTGTGAAGCTCATAAGTTGTTTCTTGGGAGATGGACTTCTAACTGCAGAAGGTATGTAAAATTAATGTAGTATAAATCAAGGTCAGTAACGTCTACAAAATTATAAAATGGACATTTTGTATATATGTTAACAACTTATGCCATTTTAAATAGAGATATTTGAACATAAACCCAAACCGAATGGTGCGTAGGGTGATCAGTGTAATAGGGACGGCAACTTCTCCCACCACAATTCCCCTAAGCGGACCGTGCTACAAAGTACAGTCTAGTCTGGAAGTTAGTATATTACTTCAGATTCAATTCATAATTCATCGTTAACAAAAGTTGGCATCGTTGTATAAAATAATGGGTATTTTTTTTATAAATATGATTTTACTCATTTAATATTTGTCTCATAAATTGCACTAAAAAGAAAGAATGTTATTGAAATAGCTTGTTTTGCAATAAAAATTAAACTATACCACTTTGTTTAATGTAATGGTTGTAAATAAATACTGTTTACATTATGATTTATTAAAAGTGATTACTGTTCATTTGTAATGTACCTTATTTTATACTTACATTATAACAATAAATTGAAATTAATACATTGAATTAATTTAATGATACAATACCAAATCTAATATATGGAGCATGTAGAAAGAGAATTGAGAATACTGACAGAGACTGTACATCAGGTGACTGTGCGTGGTGTGAGACAGAATCTCTCCGCATGCGCTATCCAGACGCCATTTACCATGGGTTTATACATACCTCACCGTCAATTTATTTATAGAAAGTATTACATTGGTCAGCGTGAGTATTGAAAATTAACTTTATACCGCACAAAAATCGTATTAATAAAAAATGTAATAATAAACTAAACAATTTACTAACATTTTTATTTCCTTGTGTTATCATTTTTAGACTACTCTCTTATCTCTTATATTACGAAAATTAAATACATTTAAACATGTCCAAATAATATTTATGATGTAGATCGCCCGACTTTATATCCTTTAGTTAGTAGTATTGTGTACAAAACAACAAAAATAAAGGTTTTTGTTGTTTTGGCCTAAACTAACCTAACAAAATCTTTCTCTATAGCGTACTGCTTTCCAATGTATATTTTGGGAATACATACTATAACTGTACCAGGATTGTCTTTTTGGTACTGGGCGATTTCCTCAGTGTAGCGCGTAAGACCAAGAGAGGATGAACACTATAAGGCTTCTAACAAAATTCTGTTTTTATTGGTAAATAGTAACTCTCTAATGTTTAAAAAAATCATTTATTATGTTCTTTAATAATAATATGTAGTTCTTTTTTCATGTACAATATAATCTGTTTTAGTAATTTAAATATACAGTACAAGTAAACGTCACATAACACAAATGTATTACAATATAAGAACAAAATGCACAAATATATTACAATACAAGGACAAAATGCTTAAATATTATGGTGATCGATTTCGGTGAACCACGCTCACCTTCCTCAGACCAGAGGGATTCACAAAAGAATGATTCTTTTGTGAGTCCCTCTGGTCTGAGGAAGGTGAGCGTGGTTCACCGAAATCGATCACCATAATATTTGAGCATTTTGTACTTGTATTGTAATATATTTGTGCATTTTATCCTTATATTGTAATACATTTGTGTTGTATTACGTTTACTTGTACTGTATATGTACCAACACGTATTATGCTAATTAAAAAACTATTTAATTTAAATACACAGGGTGATTTAAAATAGCGTTGCCAAACTTTGGGGTCATGTTCTAGACATGAAAACAAACGAAAGATTTCCTGTAACAGTATGGTCTATCTCGCTTTGTTATCCGTCTGTATGTATATTTTTATATTTTATAAATAAATTAATAACTCAGGAACCGTAAATGGTACAGATTTTAAATTTTGATTACTTACTAAAGTTGACAGAGTCTTAAAGTACACTGGTTTCTAATGGTTTTTGTTAATGCGTTTGAAAATGGCTTATATTTTAAAAATAAAAAACTAAACAAAATAAATAAATTAAATAAAAACTGTATGGAAGAATTTTTTTATCTTGTTTAATTCCAAAAAAATTGATACCACATTTGATAAATTCGCTTGTCTTATAACCCAGAAACCATGGTCCAAAAACCTATGACGTAAAATGTAATGGAGAACAAAACCAACCAATAACTCACATATGTACTTGCACATAATGTTAATAGGGAAACAAATTGCAGTGTGTAACAATAAAATATTTAATTACAAGTGCTCGAAATAACGGCCATTAACTGCAACACAAAGCCTCAAACGTCTCAGGAATGACTCCCTTGTTCTTTCCAATATTCTATCTCTTTCCTGAATGTTAGCTCCGGCTGCAACAATCCGTGCAGTTCCATGCCATTTTTCACAGGTGTAGAATAAACTAGGTATTTCATATAGCCCCATAAAAAAACTCTATGGGCGTAATGTCAGGAGACCTTGGAGACCAAGGTGCATGACCACCATGTGCAATTGTTTTCTCAAACAATGTCAACTGATCTTGCACCTCTTTTGAAAAATGTGCTGGCGCGCTATCATTTTGGTACCAAAGCCTCTCCCTTGTTTGTACGCCATTTTTAAACGTTTTAACAAAAAATATTAGAAACCAGTGTACTATGAGACTCTGTCAACCCTAGTAAGTAAGCATAATTTGAAATCCGTAACATTTATTTTTCCTGAGTTATTAATTTGCTTGTTAAATATACAAATATACAGGCAGACGGATAACAAAGCGAGATAGACCAAACTGTTACAGGAGATTTTGTGCTTGTTTTCATGTCTAGAACATGATCCTAAAGTGTGGATACACAATTTAAATCACCCTGTATAGTGTGATAGACATATATGTATATTGTTCATGTACTAACACAAATAATACATTTTTCAGAAGACATATGGAGAGTAAAAAGGAGTTTCTATCAAAGGATATTCAAAACAAAAAACGTAGAGGGCTTAATGCCAAGATTAAACAAGAACTGCCTGACATTGGTTGCTAAACTATCTGAGTACGTAGATTCAGAAACTGTGGACGTATTTCCTTTCGCACTGAATACCAGCCTTACATCTATATGTAGTAAGTTACAATGTATTGTCACAAATAACATATTGATAATGTATGGTATTGTAACGTAGCCGAAAACACCCACCGTACTCGACGGGCAGAGAGAGAGAGAGAGAGAGAGAGAGAGAGAGAGAGAGAGAGAGAGAGAGAGAGAGAGAGAGAGAGAGAGAGAGAGAGAGAGAGAGAGAGAGAGAGAGAGAGAGAGAGGGAGAGAGAGAGAGAGAAAGAGAGAGAGAGAGAGAGAGAAAGAGAGAGAGAGAGAGAGAGAGAGAGAGAGAGAGAGAGAGAGAGAGAGAGAGAGAGAGAGAGAGAGAGAGAGAGAGAGAGAGAGAGAGAGAGAGAGAGAGAGAGAGAGAGAGAGAGAGAGAGAGAGAGAGAGAGAGAGAGAGAGAGAGAATTTGAATTTCTTTATTTTACTTGCTCTACTTTAGACCACCATAGGTCCACTCTTCCACTGGAACAGAAGAAGAGGTTAGAGAGAGGGGAGGGCCTCCCCAAATTGGCAAGCTCTACAACACAATAATCGTTGTATCATAGTGTGGAGCAAGATGCCACTACCTATTAGAGTTATTGTATTTTTTAGATAAATATTTTGGTTTATTAGAATAGTAAACAATCTTAGAAAACTTATTGATTATCTAACAACTTAGATATGAGTGCACATTAATAATTAGTTATAGCTATTACTTACTTATTAAGTATAAATTATAAAAAAGACTAAACCTGGCTGTAGTTTACGTAGATCAGTAAATTAGTTCATTGTATAATTTTAATTCCACAGATTTAATATACGGAGATGAACAGGAGTTTGATTGTGAATCAGAGGATTTTAAAAACCTTGAACATGCCGTGTTGAGGTGAGTATTTCAACTATTTTAAAAACCTTGAACATGCCGTGTTGAGGTGAGTATTTCAACTATAACAAACTTAGCAGATATTATCACACCTGAGACCTTTTATTTTATAAATAGAGTGGGAAAACAAGACTTTGGATATAATATTATAATTACAATAATATAGACTAAGAATCAAAAATGAGGCATGAAGTTAAGACAGTAATGAGCTATTATATAATTTAATTGTAACTGTACCACGAATAATTCGGATAGGTAACAGAGAAGGTTATTTAATAATTTAATGGCTATTTTGATTAAGGTTTATTTTACAATAAGTAGTTTGAAATCCATGCTGTTATTAGTCTTTTTTGACGGAGCGAGGAGGTAAAAATTCACTTATGAATGAGGTGTTGGTCTCTCCATTTCCCAAACCGCCCACTAAGAAACCTGCTACTAATACTTGCTTGGAAATATTTATCATATTTCTTTGGCTAGGCTTATTTGTTGTTTCCACAGACTAAACCGCTAACTTAGCGATTCAGATGTGTCTTTTTTCCGCCAAATATGTCCTCAACATACCGGGCTACACGGTTCCGCGTGTCTTTCCCTCGGAGCACGCCACGTACAACATAGTTCATGTCGGTCTTGGCTCTCCGCAGTGGTCACAGTGGAAAAACGTGAACTCCAGTGTGTCCTTGACACCATGCCAGAATATGCATTCTAAGCTCTCTGACTTAATCCATCTTGTGCAAGAAGAGTGAAAGTATCCATGACCTCTCTCTCGGCCCCCAACTATCAGGGACGACACTGGTGATTAGCAGGATGTACGGCTCGGAAATCGTGTGATACGCTCCCTGGCACTGAACGCCACAATCCGATTCAAGAAACACTTCTTCTGCAGAGCGTAGGCGCAGATTTTCACTCCGTAAAGAAGCACAGACTCAAACTAAGACATCGGCAAGCAGCGTCTACTTGATTTTGGCCGTCTGATATTTGCCATGACCTTTCAAGACCAACTACGCTCGCTGCATCTTTTCAGTGGGTCGTGCTATTGGCTTGCAGAAGCTCATATGGAGTCTCTGCTGTCCTAAGACATTTCGTGTACAGGTATGTCCCTCTCATTTGTGAAATATTTCTAATAACATATTTGAAAACATATTCTAAGATAGTGAAAAGGTGTTGGCCCTTTATGATAAATGAAATAATTATACCGTAACAATCGTTGCGTTTGAAAAATAATCTTATAAGATCAAACATCCCTCATTATTAAAATATTGAGTATATTCTGTGATCTTTATGTTCAATTATTGTTCTTATTGGATGTGCCATCTTATCATTCAAGAACAGGTTTATACTGGTTATCGTTTACAAATTACAAACATGTTCTGTAGGTTGAACATGTACAACTTGAAGAAAAGTGAGGAAGTTCTCCTTCCTCAGACCAGAGGGATCTACAAATGAATCATAAAATAAATTAATTTTCAAAACACCAACAAAATATTGTGTAAAGGTTATCTTGCAACACCAAATGAGTGGATCAAATAGAATTAAACACATGTATGAATATCAGCATACAATTATAACTGATTTATTACTGAAGATACGTTGTAATTAATTAATTAATTGAACAGGAATATTACTGTCTCAAAGTACTTCCGAAGTGGCAAAAATATATCCGCTTCATATCGTAGGTAACAAAATGTGTTGGCTTCTTTGCAATTACTAGAGAAACGACTTTATTAGGTGGGTTGAAAATCTATAGTTATTCTCTTTTTCTGAAGTAAAATGTGACTAACCTTATTAAAAAATAAAAAAAAAAACATTTGTCTACACAGTACCAAATTGATTATTATTCTCTAAACAAATTAAAGGAAAAAATTAAAATAATTAAATGTATTAATTAAATTTATTGTCTGTATATAAAGAAGTTTTATGTCTAAGGAGAACACTGGAGTGGGAAGATATTTTAAATGCATCCAGTTTATTTTATGTTAAAATTAAATATTGACTAACAGGCACACATGGCCGGCACGTCCAACATTTTACTTTTATTGATAAAAGTGACAACATTGTAGTTCCGTCCTAACCATCTCATTTTTAGATATAAATAAAATAATTATATGTATTTATATAATATTTATAAAATGGACCTCACCGACAAGTTACATCAAAATTAGTGAGGCAAAATATGTAAAGCCGTATTTTTCAACCAATATTCATATTGGGCAATAAGTGATTCTGTAAAAACTTTCACCAGACTGGAAAACCTTAAATATGTCTATAGTTAGACATTTCGTAATGGCCACCTTTATTAGAAGAGGTTTAATATGTGTCACTTACCGAGAATCTGGAAAACGTCCCTTGTGGTGGATCTGGAAAATGGGGTAAAGTGGTTATAAAATAAATTCCTCACATTCCTTAAAATGGACTCAAATCAGGGCCGAAGAAACGATTGGATGAAAAGTATAAAAATAAATTAATAACTCATAGTATAAATTGCGATTGTTTTTAAATTTAAATTCATTATTTTCATTAAGGATAAAAACGGTCTCTACAGTAATATGTGATAGAAGTGTTTATTCTATTTGCAGGATTCCAGAAATTGGTGCTGAAAGACTGTTCAAACTGTGGCTAAGACCTAACTTTATTTTCAACTTCATATACAAAAAGGAAATAAAACATATTTTTGACATATTCAAAACTTTTAATGAGAGAAGCCTCAAGGTAAAGAACAAGCATTGAATAATCATTTTCCCCTTTATTTATTATTCTGGTATTCACCATAAAATACAGTAGCTAATGTTTAATTTATTTTATTTCATAATACTAAATTTTTAATAGTGAGTATAAAAGCAATTACAACAAAGCATTTCTAAAGGGAAGATTAGGCTTCAATTCGGAAGATATTTTTAAATTTATAGGCTTTTATATAGTTATTTTATTGATTTAAATATTTATTTAATATTTAATTATTTATTTAAGGAGGCAAATGCCAGAAGATCGAAGTGGTCGGCTGATGATCAAAGTAATACACCGACTGATGAAAGTAATAATGTCAGAAGCACAGATCAATCAGGTAAATAAATGGGTACAATCAATCATAAATAAAAAAATTGCCTCTAAGTGTACTTTATAACTTTCTGTTTAAAGGACACATTTAAAGTCTGTAGCTTAAATACAAAATAGCAAGTCGATTTACATTTTTGACCATAATCTTACAAAGTTACTCTAACGTTAAATAATTTGAGATTGTTTCTATTTAAGTAAGACACAAGTTTCATTTATGTTAAACCTACATTTTAAATATAATCTGTTAGAACACTAATTAATTGTCTTATTAAGCATTTTGTTTAATTGGTTTATATTTTTTATTTTGTGTTTATAATAATTAATTGTTCTCTTTTAATCATTATTTTCAGAATCAGAATTTATAAACTTCCTAAAGGTTTTCAATAATCTACAAAAGGAAAACCCTGAAATTTTACATGAAAAAAGTCTCTTGCATGAAATAATTACTTTATGTGCTGCGGTAAGTGTGGCATATTTTTTTATTGCTTTTTATTCTTTTTTCGAATGCTATAGTATATCAGTTCTGTATTAAATAAAACTTAAGTTATATTTCTAAAGTTTTATTAAAGACTTTAATTTAAATTTTTACTATAAATAGTTATGTATATATTTGTCAACTACTAGTCATATAATCAAGTTGTTTTAATATTTAATAAAGCAATTTTGGTTGATGTTTGGGCTTTAGGTCACATATGTATTTTATAAAAGGTGATGAAAGCTGGAGGGAGAGCCCATTGATATGTCCAACAAAAATGCTAGTTTTAAGATGAAATGAAAGTGAATTTAGAGTATTATCGAGTTTAAATAAAAAGTTACATTGAGTAAATATTTAAGGACTGCCTCATAAACCTATTTTCAATGAAATCTAGGCTCAAGCATTGTCAATAAATTAAATTTTATGTTAAAGCAGATAAATTTATTGAATAATGTTTGCGTGTTGATTTTACACATTGAACGTAAAAGAGAGAAAATAAATGCTTTTTAATAGTTTTGCATCAATTAAAATAAGAACAATTGCATGCATACTATTAAATATTAAAAACATTATATTATTTACTCATAGCTATTTACTTTGCCACAGGGAACGGACACAAGTGCAATTTCCATATCTTCAAGTTTTCTGCTCCTTGGCTACCACCCACATGTTCAAGTAAGCAGATATTGTAATACATTATGTTTAAAACCGTCCAACTTCATGTGAAATTTTGATTATTGAATTGTGAAAATATTATATTTTTAGTTCGAATACAAAAGTACAAAAAATAATAATAAAAAGTAAATAAAACATATATCTTATGAGTTATCTTTGCTAACTCTAGCATTGACTTGGGTAAACTGTGTTCAGCGGTGGACAGTTTATATTTTTGTCAGTTATTAGCAAACTTAGGTCTATAGTTCAGAAAGTTTATTATTTTTACAACTCCCGCCTTTTTTATTATTACACGAACTTTTATCATGCATTTCAATAGTAATTTGGCTGGTTAACATTTAACAATCTTACATATAAAGGTTACATTCATACATACAAAATTGTTGCATTCACTTCTTCCCCATTTAATCAAATTTTCTCCTCACCCTCACTCGGGGTAATTTTGTTGTGTAGTTTCCCAATTATATGCCATAAACTCTGTGGTGTAAATAAGTTGTAAGTTTGTGAGTTTTAAGGGATATTTCTTCCTCAAGTGTTCTAATTGATATTATCATTTTTAGTTTCTTCTTCTGAAATCTTGCATTTAGTACAAGAGTGATTTTGATTTTTCGAGTTTTTTGTTTCGGTATTTTATGTGATCGTCTTTTTATTTTATTATTCTTAATATATATCATAATTCTTCAAGTTGAGTCTTTAAAAGGCGTTCTTAGCACTAACTTCACCTGTAAAAACAACACCTCATGAACTTTAACTTTTTATTTGTGATTTTCACAAGAACTTGATTTTAAATCCGTCATTAATTTTCTTCGAATGAGTAAAGAGGGTGTGATATATGCGGTCTCAACATAGAAGTATACGATATTTATATTCAGATCAGGCCCATGTTAATTGTATAAAGGATGATTTGGCATACATTGTCCACATTGCCAGTACGTCTATAAATTGATTATGGTTTATTAATAGTTTTACAAATTTATTATTACTATTTATCAACTATTTGGGTTTCAATTTTGCAGACAAAGGTAGTAATCTCATCTATATTTTTCGTTTCCAGGAGAAACTGTTTGATGAGATAGTGTCTGTAGTGGGGATGGAGAGAGATGTTACTGTACAAGACCTAGACAAGATGCCGTATATGAACGTAGTATACAAAGAAACGTTACGCTGGTCCAGTCCAGTTGGTGCAATATCAAGAAAATCTACGAAGGATATTAAACTAAGTATGTATCAATGTTATTTATTATTTTTATATAAAATCAAACATAAAGTTACAATATATTGGTTAAGTTCACTAGCTGGTTAATGTCTCTTCATAACTATGCAAAGGACAATAAATGGCGCCAGCTAGCATAAATGTTCTTCCTCAAAAACAGCTGTTCAATTAATCACATAGTCACAACCTTCAAAAACCTCCCGGCCATCGGCCTCCACCCCCAATTTAGATGGGTGGTGAGTAAAATATTGTTAACTGCGATTTTCACCTTTACTGAAAATGTAATCAAAATCGTTTAAATAAAGCATTTTAAATGTTTTTGGCTGTAAAAAATACTATAAATCAAAAACAAAAAAAGTCAGGCAAGTCTGGTTTTTATTAAAATATTTAAAATTGTAATTCACATATTTCGTTAAAATGGAATCAAAATCATTAGAGCGTTTTTTTGAAAAATTCCATATTTGTATGTTTTTTGCTCATAAAAAAAACTGACATTTATCGAAAGTGAAAAACCTGTGTGGAAATATTGGCTATATAAACTTACATACAAAATTTTATAAAAATAACAATCTCCAGTGAAAGTGCACAGACATACATATGAACTGATAACAATTTATTTTAAAAAACACCCTTTTTGAATTGGGGGACGTAAAATGGATTTCCCAACAAACTTGTAAAATATATATATATAAATTTTTTTTTACGATCACAATACTTTCTCTACGCTACCTCATATGGGAGAAACTAAAAGTGTCCTATGGCATACGTTTGTCATAAGAAGTGCAGATCAATACATTAATTAGATTGAGTGTTTTTCTTGAGACAACATTGTGCGTTAGTCACTTGATAAATTTGCTACGAATTGTAGGCGTTTTCAGTAGGTAAAACTATTCATCATTGTTATTAATTTTTTTATGTTAGTCCAAATTATTCAACTATAAATAACCTTATTTTTCATACAAAATTTAAGCTAATACACAAAAATTTATGAAATGTAAAAACTAATTTTATGAAGTCCTATGATTTTACTAATGCATACATCACATTCTAAATGATTCATTCACCGTTTCTGGCAATATGTTTTTCAATCACTTCGAATTATTTTTCTCTGTAAAAACAAGTGGATTTTTACAACCGAAGTTTTTACAGGTTGTTACATTTTTATTTCTTCTTAAACCTTTCACATCCTTTAAATTACGTGTAACTTAAATGTTTGAGTAATATACAGTTCACGAATAATTTAATATATGTTTACAACAACTAAATTCTTAATCGGCAAATTACGTATTGGTAGCTATACAACAAGAGAACGTCACAAATTAAAATTTGTTACATAATGTACGAACATTATAGTTATCGATTTTCAATTCAAATTTCTCTTAGTTATCATAAAGGGATATGCTTTTTTAATGTTTATTTTATCACATATGATAACAATGAGTCAAATAATAGTTAATTATATTCATGTCACAATTTAAAAAATAAAGTTATAATTTCTTCTGTTTATAGTTAATACAAGCTTTTAATTTAAAAAAAATTCTAAACAATATACAGAGTGTCAAAAAAGTAATGTGCCAAACTTAAAAAAAAGTGGTTATATAAGTTATACTAAAGAGAAAATAAAGATTTTTTTTAGTTAGCCAGTTATCCACAATCTATTTTTATTTTTTTTTTTTAGGAATATTTATCTCTGAGTTGGCTCAACAGATCTTTATGAAACTCGCTATGCGTGATACAATAATAGATAACTGTTATGACAAAAAACAATCAACTTGGCTCAATCTAACATTTTAAAAGAGCGGCTATTTTAAATTGGATCAAGTTGATCGGTCTCATTTTAATAGCTCTCCATTATTGTAACATGGATAGCGTGTTTAATATAGATCGGTTGAGCCAACTTGGAGAACAATTATTTAAAATATATATATATATATATATATATATATATATATATATATATATATATATATAGAGAGAGAGAGAGAGAGAGAGAGAGAGAGAGAGAGAGAGAGAGAGAGAGAGAGAGAGAGAGAGAGAGAGAGAGAGAGAGAGAGAGAGAGAGAGAGAGAGAGAGAGAGAGAGAGAGAGAGAGAGAGAGAGAGAGAGAGAGAGAGAGAGAGAGAGAGAGAGAGAGAGAGAGAGAGAGAGAGAGAGAGAGAGAGAGAGATAGATAGATAGATAGATAGATAGATAGATAGATAGATAGATAGATAGATAGATAGATAGATAGATAGATAGATAGATAGATAGATAGATAGATAGATAGATAGATAGATAGATAGATAGATAGATAGATAGATAGATAGATAGATAGATAGATAGATAGATAGATAGATAGATATATAGATAGATATATAGATAGATAGATAGATAGATAGATAGATAGATAGATAGATAGATAGATAGATAGATAGATAGATAGATAGATAGATAGATAGATAGATAGATAGATAGATAGATAGATAGATAGATAGATAGATAGATAGATAGATAGATAGATAGATAGATAGATAGATAGATAGATAGATAGATAGATAGATAGATAGATAGATAGATAGATAGATAGATAGATAGATAGATAGATAGATAGATAGATAGATAGATAGATAGATAGATAGATAGATAGATAGATAGATAGATAGATAGATAGATAGATAGATAGATAGATAGATAGATAGATAGATAGATAGATAGATAGATAGATAGATAGATAGATAGATAGATAGATAGATAGATAGATAGATAGATAGATAGATAGATAGATAGATAGATAGATAGATAGATAGATAGATAGATAGATAGATAGATAGATAGATAGATAGATAGATAGATAGATAGATAGATAGATAGATAGATAGATAGATAGATAGATAGATAGATAGATAGATAGATAGATAGATAGATAGATAGATAGATAGATAGATAGATAGATAGATAGATAGATAGATAGATAGATAGATAGATAGATAGATAGATAGATAGATAGATAGATAGATAGATAGATAGATAGATAGATAGATAGATAGATAGATAGATAGATAGATAGATAGATAGATAGATAGATAGATAGATAGATAGATAGATAGATAGATAGATAGATAGATAGATAGATAGATAGATAGATAGATAGATAGATAGATAGATAGATAGATAGATAGATAGATAGATAGATAGATAGATAGATAGATAGATAGATAGATAGATAGATAGATAGATAGATAGATAGATAGATAGATAGATAGATAGATAGATAGATAGATAGATAGATAGATAGATAGATAGATAGATAGATAGATAGATAGATAGATAGATAGATAGATAGATAGATAGATAGATAGATAGATAGATAGATAGATAGATAGATAGATAGATAGATAGATAGATAGATAGATAGATAGATAGATAGATAGATAGATAGATAGATAGATAGATAGATAGATAGATAGATAGATAGATAGATAGATAGATAGATAGATAGATAGATAGATAGATAGATAGATAGATAGATAGATAGATAGATAGATAGATAGATAGATAGATAGATAGATAGATAGATAGATAGATAGATAGATAGATAGATAGATAGATAGATAGATAGATAGATAGATAGATAGATAGATAGATAGATAGATAGATAGATAGATAGATAGATAGATAGATAGATAGATAGATAGATAGATAGATAGATAGATAGATAGATAGATAGATAGATAGATAGATAGATAGATAGATAGATAGATAGATAGATAGATAGATAGATAGATAGATAGATAGATAGATAGATAGATAGATAGATAGATAGATAGATAGATAGATAGATAGATAGATAGATAGATAGATAGATAGATAGATAGATAGATAGATAGATAGATAGATAGATAGATAGATAGATAGATAGATAGATAGATAGATAGATAGATAGATAGATAGATAGATAGATAGATAGATAGATAGATAGATAGATAGATAGATAGATAGATAGATAGATAGATAGATAGATAGATAGATAGATAGATAGATAGATAGATAGATAGATAGATAGATAGATAGATAGATAGATAGATAGATAGATAGATAGATAGATAGATAGATAGATAGATAGATAGATAGATAGATAGATAGATAGATAGATAGATAGATAGATAGATAGATAGATAGATAGATAGATAGATAGATAGATAGATAGATAGATAGATAGATAGATAGATAGATAGATAGATAGATAGATAGATAGATAGATAGATAGATAGATAGATAGATAGATAGATAGATAGATAGATAGATAGATAGATAGATAGATAGATAGATAGATAGATAGATAGATAGATAGATAGATAGATAGATAGATAGATAGATAGATAGATAGATAGATAGATAGATAGATAGATAGATAGATAGATAGATAGATAGATAGATAGATAGATAGATAGATAGATAGATAGATAGATAGATAGATAGATAGATAGATAGATAGATAGATAGATAGATAGATAGATAGATAGATAGATAGATAGATAGATAGATAGATAGATAGATAGATAGATAGATAGATAGATAGATAGATAGATAGATAGATAGATAGATAGATAGATAGATAGATAGATAGATAGATAGATAGATAGATAGATAGATAGATAGATAGATAGATAGATAGATAGATAGATAGATAGATAGATAGATAGATAGATAGATAGATAGATAGATAGATAGATAGATAGATAGATAGATAGATAGATAGATAGATAGATAGATAGATAGATAGATAGATAGATAGATAGATAGATAGATAGATAGATAGATAGATAGATAGATAGATAGATAGATAGATAGATAGATAGATAGATAGATAGATAGATAGATAGATAGATAGATAGATAGATAGATAGATAGATAGATAGATAGATAGATAGATAGATAGATAGATAGATAGATAGATAGATAGATAGATAGATAGATAGATAGATAGATAGATAGATAGATAGATAGATAGATAGATAGATAGATAGATAGATAGATAGATAGATAGATAGATAGATAGATAGATAGATAGATAGATAGATAGATAGATAGATAGATAGATAGATAGATAGATAGATAGATAGATAGATAGATAGATAGATAGATAGATAGATAGATAGATAGATAGATAGATAGATAGATAGATAGATAGATAGATAGATAGATAGATAGATAGATAGATAGATAGATAGATAGATAGATAGATAGATAGATAGATAGATAGATAGATAGATAGATAGATAGATAGATAGATAGATAGATAGATAGATAGATAGATAGATAGATAGATAGATAGATAGATAGATAGATAGATAGATAGATAGATAGATAGATAGATAGATAGATAGATAGATAGATAGATAGATAGATAGATAGATAGATAGATAGATAGATAGATAGATAGATAGATAGATAGATAGATAGATAGATAGATAGATAGATAGATAGATAGATAGATAGATAGATAGATAGATAGATAGATAGATAGATAGATAGATAGATAGATAGATAGATAGATAGATAGATAGATAGATAGATAGATAGATAGATAGATAGATAGATAGATAGATAGATAGATAGATAGATAGATAGATAGATAGATAGATAGATAGATAGAGAGAGAGAGAGAGAGAGAGAGAGAGAGAGAGAGAGAGAGAGAGAGAGAGAGAGAGAGAGAGAGAGAGAGAGAGAGAGAGAGAGAGAGAGAGAGAGAGAGAGAGAGAGAGAGAGAGAGAGAGAGAGAGAGAGAGAGAGAGAGAGAGAGAGAGAGAGAGAGAGAGAGAGAGAGAGAGAGAGAGAGAGAGAGAGAGAGAGAGAGAGAGAGAGAGAGAGAGAGAGAGAGAGAGAGAGAGAGAGAGAGAGAGAGAGAGAGAGAGAGAGAGAGAGAGAGAGAGAGAGAGAGAGAGAGAGAGAGAGAGAGAGAGAGAGAGAGAGAGAGAGAGAGAGAGAGAGAGAGAGAGAGAGAGAGAGAGAGAGAGAGAGAGAGAGAGAGAGAGAGAGAGAGAGAGAGAGAGAGAGAGAGAGAGAGAGAGAGAGAGAGAGAGAGAGAGAGAGAGAGAGAGAGAGAGAGAGAGAGAGAGAGAGAGAGAGAGAGAGAGAGAGAGAGAGAGAGAGAGAGAGAGAGAGAGAGAGAGAGAGAGAGAGAGAGAGAGAGAGAGAGAGAGAGAGAGAGAGAGAGAGAGAGAGAGAGAGAGAGAGAGAGAGAGAGAGAGAGAGAGAGAGAGAGAGAGAGAGAGAGAGAGAGAGAGAGAGAGAGAGAGAGAGAGAGAGAGAGAGAGAGAGAGAGAGAGAGAGAGAGAGAGAGAGAGAGAGAGAGAGAGAGAGAGAGAGAGAGAGAGAGAGAGAGAGAGAGAGAGAGAGAGAGAGAGAGAGAGAGAGAGAGAGAGAGAGAGAGAGAGAGAGAGAGAGAGAGAGAGAGAGAGAGAGAGAGAGAGAGAGAGAGAGAGAGAGAGAGAGAGAGAGAGAGAAGAGAGAGAGAGAGAGAGAGAGAGAGAGAGAGAGAGAGAGAGAGAGAGAGAGAGAGAGAGAGAGAGAGAGAGAGAGAGAGAGAGAGAGAGAGAGAGAGAGAGAGAGAGAGAGAGAGAGAGAGAGAGAGAGAGAGAGAGAGAGAGAGAGAGAGAGAGAGAGAGAGAGAGAGAGAGAGAGAGAGAGAGAAAAAGCGTGTTTGGAAAAACATTCTTGATTTTCTCTTTATTTTGATTTATACAAATATTTCCTGAAATTTTTGCACTTTACTTTAAGGACATCCTGTATATAAATGATTTAAATGAAGTGAATATAAATGACTACATACAAAACATATCAAATCTAGGGTTACATTAATTAATTTACTAATGATGTGTTTATTACAGGCTCCAGCACAATTCCACCTGGTTGTGAAATGGACCTTTCTATAATCGGTTTGAACAATGATTCTAAAACGTTTCCAGAGCCTCGAAAATTTGACCCGGATCGGTTTTTGCCAGAAAACCGTAAAGGATGTAGTCCTTATGATTTCTTACCATTTGGATCAGGACCTAGATATTGTGTTGGTAAGTAAGAAACATTGGTTTGACGTACTGTATTTTAAAACCACATCGAAAATCGACCTTTTGAACGGCCTGGCGAAAATGAGATATAACTCTCTCCACCATAGTATAATTACATTTAATCATTGTCATGACAACCAGAGCGGTAGGTCACGTTCTGACGACGTAATAGCAAGCACCGCCCATGACGTCATTAGCAGCAATGATCATTGGTTGGTTTGATTAAAACTAACGAATCAATCTTAGAACGATTTAATCATAAAATTATTTAGTATCTAAATAACAATTACTAATAGTAATGGACACAATGAATAATACTGTAAGTAATAAACAGCAATTAGACAAATGTCAGCAGTTCATTACAGTTTTTTTTCAACTAAACACTGTTGCGTAAGTTGAACACTTGAAGGCGGAAGTTAGCTACATCTCCGTGAAGTAAGTCAGCTCAGCGGTGGAACGATTGCCCTCTGCCGCTGGAACCACTAAATGCGCTAAATATAACACGCAGGTCGCTAATTGTTCGGCCCAATTATAGTCATTAGTTTTCCATTTATGTATACCAATATGTAAAGATTAAAATAAAAAAATCTTACCATTTTCATCTGGGACACGGCCGGCAAAATATTGATTTATTTACTGGCTGGCTAAAAAAAGTTCACTGATTTCTCAAATGGAGATATGATGTACTAAAAAAATATAAAATTGAAATCAACTGTCTATACATAATATATTTATAATACTATACCGTGACATAAAATACTAGAGTAAATGCAATCTCTAAGTGTTAAGCCTTGAAGGCCGCGAGGGGCAGATAAAACTACATAGGGAGGGGCATCTTTAATTGGTTTCATATATATATATAATCTTAGAATAGAAAAGATAAGGCATGTATAATAAGTCATTATGCAAGCAAGTAACCTACTTTATAATAAAATATTACGTTCAAATAACAGCAGAAATATATTCCTCAAGGACAGTGTGCAATTTGGAAACATAGGCTATAGGTTTTGGAAACAAGTAAAAAAAATTTACAAATTACTGTTAATTTTCACATATTATTGCTTAGTTGAAAGTTTGGTTACAAATAATTCGAATAATACTTAAATCATGAGTGTCCCCACAAAGTTTCGAAAAATGTAAATTATTTTCTGGTTTTTGACATTTCACTGTTTTCTGAGATAATAATGTAGTTTTTTTGTGTGTCTTAATAATACATTATTTTAATTTAATGTATGTGTGTATGGTCAATGCATGTAATGTATACAATAATTATTATTGTATACAATTATTGTTTCTAATGTTTACAGGTAAGATACAAACATTCCTAAATTGATACTTCCAAAGTGATTTTCATCCAAGATGTTTATATTTTTTAACAAATTAAGTACCGTACTGTGTGTGTGTGTGTGTGTGTGTGTGTGTGTGTGTGTGTGTGTGTGTGTGTGTGTGTGTGTGTGTGTGTGTGTGTGTGTGCGTGCGTGCGTGCGTACGTGCGTGTGTGTGCGTGCGTGCGTGCGTGCGTGCGTTACAACCACTAGATTCTACCTATTATTACACTAAACACTAAACTTCTAATGTTTCAACAAATACACACTAGATTCCCGCCGTTATTATACAATACATTTTACTTGTTTTGTTTGTACAAAAACACACTAGATTCTACCTATTATTACACTAAACACTAAACTTCTAATGTTTCAACAAATACACACTAGATTCCCCCCGTTATTATACAATACATTTTACTTCTTTTGTTTGTACAAACAAACACTACATTCCCCATGGTATTGTATAAATCCTTTTACTTCTTACGTTTCTACAAACAAACAATATATTCCTCTCGTTATTTTACAATATTTGTATTGTGTTATTCTGTATTTTAAAATAATTAAAATTCCCATAGTTATTATTTATTCCTATACCTATGTTAGTTATTTTGTTCTTGTTTAATAGTAGTAAGTTAAATGTATAAAGTGTGTTTTAACTGAAACATAAGTTCCTTTATTGAAGGTAGTGTAGTTGCTATGTATAGATACGCTTGTTACACATAGTGAGTCATTACTAAGTAAGAAACATTAATTTACTTTCATTTAAACTGAAACAATCCCTCTAGACTTATAATGATAATTGTTTTGGCTCTCAATTGTTTCGTCAAAAACACAGTTTCCTTCCTCTATTTACCTGTAGATAACCATTAAATTTTGATAAGAGTACTTATCACACATCTGTATGTTTCTCTCCTTAAATTTAAGAGAGGCATATATAATTAAATACTTTATATATATTCATATTTCCCAAATATAATGTTATTGTAAAAAAAACAGTAGTGTTAATAACACAGAAATATACATTGTAACAGTTTTTCATTATTTGTACATTATTATCTGGTTATAATTTTTATCTGTTAGTTAATTTTTGTTGTTGAGGATATTTTTAGCCCAATTGTGTATTTCACAATTGTTTTATTATTGAGTTGAGATATTTATTTTCCAATTCCATTTAGTGGATTTGGTGCTTAATTGAAAGTTGTGTTGATAAGTTTTTGAGGCTTCTAAAAAAACTGAATTTATCTAAAATGAAAGGTATTTAAATGAAGATTTGTTTACTTTTTAATTTTTTAATAATACTTTATTTTATTGTTTAGGTAAAGCCTACGCAACTATATTAGGGAAAGTAGCCATCATCCAAGTGTTACGTAACTTTAAGATAACTACGACTTTGGACATCAACAATATTAAATGGAAATACTCAGTTATTCTTATCAGTGATGAGGGATACCCTGTCCATCTTCAGCGAAGATCTAATTGTTAGTGAATATTGTAAATTGTTCATTATGCAGAAAAATATAAAATAAAACAGCATATTTGCTTTATTTTAAAGGTCAAAACAACACTGGATTAAGAAAAATATGCAAAATAAAACACTCTTACAAAAATATTTTGAAAATCACTTTAGCTAATGAAGATACAACTTCGCATGAAAGAGATTATTGACGAGGGTAGAAGAAAAAACTACAACACAGGGGGCAGATTAAAATATACTTTGTAAGAGGAATATTGTGCATTAATATATACAGTATATAGTAATAAAATATAAGCACAACTTACCGGAAAAAGATTACTTAATATACTCATTTTATGGATACAGAATTATGAACAGAAAGTGAATAATTACGAAAAAAACTACGTGTGTGGAAGGGTGGGTGGGTCAACACCACTGCACGTGTACGGGTAGGTGGATGAGTCAACACTACTTTACGTATATGAAAAGGTGGGTCAACACTACTGAACGTGTATGGGAGTGTGGGTGGTTCAACACTACTGTACGTGGATGGGTGGACTAGTGGGTTGACACTATGTACGTGTATGGAAGGGTGGGTTACTCAACATTACTATACGTGTTAGGAAGGGTGGGTCAACACTACTGTACGTATATGGAAGGGTGGTTCATCACTACTGTACGTGTATGGATGGTTGGTCAACACTACTGTACGTATATTTGAGGGTGAGTGGGTCAACACTATTGTACGTGTATGAGAAGGTGGGTTGTTCAACACTACTGTACGTGTATGGGAGGATGAGTGGGTCAACACTACTGTGCGTTTATGGAAGGGTGGTCAACACTACTGTACGTATATTTGAGGGTGAGTGGGTCAACACTATTGTACGTGTATGAGAAGGTGGGTTGTTCAACACTACTGTACGTGTATGGAAGGTTGGGGGGTCAACACAACTGTACGTGTATGACCTGCCTATTAAAAAGGTAAAAAAGAGTAAACATAAACCAACTAAAAAACACAAATTAAAACAAAAAATAATAAAATGATAATATAAAAAATATTATTTAACAATTCTTCACAAAATAATTGAAACTTTTAGTATAGAACCACAACATCAAGGTTTGTATGTTTGGTTACAAGCAATAAAAGTAATAGAGAACACATACTTTGTTGCAATAATAGGCAAAATCAGCTGATCGCTTTAATCAGCTGATAATAAGCGGGAGTACACCGTATGTCAAAACACTCAAAACGCCAACAAATGTTTGGCCAACAAAAGTTTTTAGCCACAATTTTGCTATCATTCAAGATATACCTATTGTTTAGTGGATAAGTTAATGGACATAACATGCTATTGGAGCCCTACTAATCCTCATTGGGTTTAAGAGGTAAATCACCAAAGGCAATGGTCACTGAACGTCTGGTGTGGCACACTTGTTGGGCAAATAATTGGTCCTTACTTTTTTGATGGACATTTAACAGGGCAATCGTACAAAAACTTCCTAGACGATGAATATTTAGTTTTGATTGATGATATTCCCGTAAAAAGACAGCGACAAATGTGGTTCATGCAAGCACATGGTCCAGCACATTACCACAGTGACGTAAGGTTCACTCTCAATGCTATGTTTGCAGAACATTAGACTGGGAGAGGGGGTCCAGTACCCTGGCCGGCGAGATCTCCAGATCTTACTTGCATAGACTATTTCCTGTGGGTAAGAATAAAGGATATTGTTTATTAAGTTGCTCCTACATCAAGAGAGAACACGAAAGATAGAATAAGAGAAGCATGTGCACAATTTAGAAGCGAAAAAGTAATCCATGCTATTGAAACTTTCCGTACAAGGATTGAAAAGTATATTGAAGTAGGTGGCGGACTCTTTGAGCACCTATTACAGTGAAGATGACAAATTAATCAGCTTGCTTAGTTAAACCAGATCGTAACAAAAAAATTTAAAGGTTTTTAGCCACAATTTTGTTACTAATCAAGATAAAACTATTGTTTAAAAATAAAAGTAATTTAGTTTTTTACGCTCTTTTATTTGGTATGCAATAAGCCTATTCTTCATATTTAAGATTTTTGACTTTTGGGGCTTTCAAAATTGTCAAAAATAAAAAAAATAACAAAATGGATATAGTATTGTAAAAATGAGCCATATTGGATATCATTTTAAAGAGAATTTTCTTAGAAATTTACAACTATTTTTGGATTTCATATTAGGATTAAGCGATTTAGCGCATTTAGCGATAAAAACAAACATTTGCTATTTTTTACATATTTTTGGCCACCATTTTGAAACGAATTGGTAAAACTCAAATATGATTACACTAAAATACTCAGGAGGTTAATACTTTTAATGTGATATGCCAAATGCTATATGTTTGCAATAAAATATTTAAGATTCGAACCCTGGACCCTCAATGCTGAAGTCTAATAATAATGAAAAAATTTTAATTTGACTCTACGCATATGGAACCAAGTTTCTAACAAGAAAACCAAGTTTCATGTAATTGATGGGACATTTATTCTTGAAAATATAATATTCTAAAATATATAAAACTCATAGTAAACTTTTCAATCAATCTGGTATTAAAATAAAAAAAGCACTATATGAACGGGTTTTGAATAATAACGGTGTACATTTGATATACAATAAAAAATAATTAAAATTCCGTTAGTTTTTTGTTCCAACAAAGGTAAAAATTATTAGAACTTATAATAAAATTGTGCAATTCATATATTGCAACGCAAATTAAATAATGAAAACAATGAAGTGAATGGACTTGTCATAGGCCTCTTAGTTTCTTAGAAAACAATCTTCCAACTCGGGTGCACATAATTTGTGCTCTGTCATTATGTAAGTTGTCATACTGTCGTATAAATTGTGCGCTGTCAGTATGTAAGTTGGTATACTGTAGTATAAGTTGTGTACTGTCAGTATGTAAGTTGTTATACTGTCATATAAGTCGTGTGCTGTCAGTATGTAAGTTGTCATACTGACGTATAAGTTGTGCGCTGTCAGTATGTAAGTTGTCATACTGACGTATAAGTTGTGCACTGTCAGTATGTAAGTTGCCATAGTGTCGTATAAGTTGTGCGCTGTCAGTATGTATGTTGTCATACTGTCGTATAAGTTGTGCGCTGTCAGTATGTATGCTGTCATATTGTCGTATAAGTTGTGCGATGTCAGTATGTATGTTGGCATACTGTCATATAAGCTGTGAGCTGTAGTATGTATGTTGTCATACTGACGTATAAGTTGTGTGCTGTCAGTATGTAAGTTGTCATACTGTCGTATAAGTTGTACACTGCTAGTATGTAAGTTGTCATCCTGTTGTATAAGTTGTGCGCTGTCAGTATGTAAGTTGTCATACTGTTGTATAAGTTGTGCGCTGACGTATGTTAAACAAGCAGTCTGGAACCGTAAATTTTATTTGAAACTTGTTATCATTTAGTGTATGATGCTCAAACACAGATATATTATTACTCTTATCAATTAATGTTATACATTTCGTTTGTTTAGTTCTGTATGTTTATATTCATAAGTAGGCCATTGAAATATATAAATAAATTGTAATTAAATTTGTGAAAATATAACAGAATCTTTTAAGCTGCTCATCAAGCCACCACTGGGAAAGTTACAAGGTAATTATTAATTACATTTATTGTTTTAACGCATCAAAATTGAAATTGAAATAATATTATTTCACTAGCCTCTTTCCAGTTCATAGATTATCCACAATTAGCTCACACTATGTTAAAAACAAGTGCGTTAACACTTTCATATTTTACGTCATTATAATATACATACGTCTTACTGTCGTTTAGTCTACAACAACGGGAAAATGTACTAAAAGGCCTAATCTACAGTTTACCATAATTAAATCCTACGTAAGGAGATCATTTTACATGGATTATAGTTTACCTTGGATAACTCAGTGGTTTCCTGTCACCAGCTGACAGTTGTTTAGAGAACAAGTGGAGTAGTAGTTGATGGTATTGTCACTAAAGAGCAGGCCAAATATACTGCAAATGTGCCGTTGGTTTTATACTTTACTATACGGCGATGTGATAACTCAAACAATGGCTACGTATTTTAGCTCTGTTTTTGTTTCACGTGACCGAGAGTTTACTGAATTTGTTCTCAAAAAGTTGCCTCACAGGTCATTGATAATTTAGAAGTATGTCAGTGAAAGAAATTATTGACAGGGAAATTCCAACTTTTAAAAATAAACTCAAATCTGAAACATCTATTTCGCCATTTATAATCAAGCCAGCTGGTGAGTTATTTACAATTCCATTAATTTATTTATTTTATCTGTCCATAATCTCCAATACTTTCCTATTGTTTAAAATATAACTAGAGTAGTTCCTTTAGTTAAAAAAAGAAATTTTAAAAAAGACAAAAAAAATCTCAGGTCTGTGACAACTCTGTATCCTCTTGCAAAAGGTATTTGAAGCCATAATACATAATATATTATTTAATCATATTAACAAGTATATTATCTCATTCCGGTACGGAAGTTTTTCAAATAGATCAATCAATAAAAACATATTAAATTGTTCTGAACATTACACGAAAGAAGAGGATGTTGAGAACATGTGGTTACACATCTTCAGGTGATGCCGACCACATGGTGTCTCTCATACACAAGTCTAGCCAGTCCCCAATAGGTTGAATAAGTGTGAACTCGTCTAATTGTACAGTCGGGTTGGAGTCTTTTCTGCAGTTCTACAGTGTAAAATGATGTGTTGCAGTGTTTCTTCCTCAGCTTGACATGCTAGAGGAAGGAAAAAAAATATTCTTCACAATAAATTTTTAGTCTGTTGTACAATAGGTCTGAGGAAACTGGGTATGTTGTGTTCAATAGTGTAATACCCCTATAGTTTTTACATTAATGTTTATCCCCTTCTTATGGATTGGTACTATCATAGATTTTTTCCAGTGACTTGGAAAAACAAGAGTTACTGTTTTCATCATATTTCTACACAAGCTAGTGTATCCCAAAGAGCATATCAAATACCAAAGTGTAGTGTTTCACCTCCAGATCCAAGCAATTCTTCTTAAACTTCAACAAAGCCAGCCAGTACTTAGTACTCCTAATAATGGCGTTGGTTTCTAAAGGGTGGGTTGCTTAAGAGGGGTTCTACTGTACAGATCAAAGTTGGATTTCTAGTTTTTTTGGGAAATCATTTTGTTCTAAAGAATTTGTTCTGTAATTTTCCGCTTTGGTTATAAGATCGGTAACATATCTATGTTATGCTCTTCTTAGGATTTTGGCTGTCTCTTCAGAAATATCTATAAGGAAGTTTTAATTTTGTTCGGATGGATCATTAAGGAGCCTTATTTTTATGTCATTCCTTGTCTTCACCAGATTCATATAATCTTTATTTATCTAGGTTTTTAGTTTTCTCTTTCTTTCTTAATCCCAGAATTTCGTCTCCAGATATATTTTATGCTCCTTTGATAAATTTGCAATTTTTTTCCACGCTTTGTGTATGCTCCTTGTAAGCATTTCAAATATATAGGACAGGTTCAACTGAAATTTCCTCTAATACTTTTGCCTTTAATTTTAGACTGTGCATATTTTCTTCAACTTTGTTGATATCTCTTTTCAGAACTGAAATATTTTTTCTCAGTTTCACTAGTACTAAATAGTGGTCAGTCCCTTACTCATCTCCACTGAGGCTTCTTATATCTGTGATGCAGTTATTATTTCTTGTGTCAATCAGAAATGTGGAACATCTTATTTGTAGCCCTACCTTAAAATAACAGTACGTAATGGAGTACATACATATAACTTAAAATAAAATATCAAAAAGTGTGCAGCCATAATATATACAATTTAAGCTAATAGAATATTAATTTTCATTATAATATGAACAATATGTTTGTTCTTTTTAGGTTTTTGAACATATTTAAAGTCGGTAGCAGGATATGTTCTTAATCACCATATTTATTCTCCTGGCCACTTTATGGTGCTGGCATCGATGGACTAAACGACGTGTCTACTCGTTTGCTTCCAAGCTACCGACAATGTCACCACCACCTTTACCTGTAATTGGACAGCTTTACCTCGTACTTGCTGGTTATGAGGGTAAGATTACAAATATGGCTTGGATCCATTTTATAAAACATTTTTGAAATCAATTGTAAAAATAAACTTTTGATTTCATTCCATTGAATCCACTAAATCTTTGTATTTATTTTGAGAGAGTTTTGGTTTGATTGGAAGGCTGTTTGTGTTTAGCCTAGAATTTAAACATGGATAGGACTTTCTGTACCTAAAGGATATATTTTACTCTTTTAAATTTTTCCTTAAATATTGATCACTTTCCCTATCAATATTTAAAATATTTAATACACCCCAATATTAAGGTGTATTCTCTTTTCAATTAGTGCATAGTTTTATGTTTTGTTAGCATGTAATTTAATGTTAAGTCAGAGCCCAAATATACCTTAAAATCTAATATACAAATAAACTTTTTTATTAAAAAAAAAGAAAAGATTTGTGTGTGTAATTGGGTATTGGTTAAGGGTAGAACATTATATTTACTAATACTTCCATAATTTTGTTACAAAATATGTATTTTAAATCTATATTATTTCAGAAATTGTAAGAAGATTAGTAAATATCCAATTCCGAAAATATTTGAATGAATTTAACACGATCTGCCTTTGGGTCCCAACACCAATAATTTTTTTCAAGGGACAAGAAGACATTCAGGTATGTAACACCATTGATTTTGTAAGCACACAGACAGATTTCAAATCCAACGGTAGGTTTTGTGTTCCAAATTATCATCTGTTTTTGTGGTCCGTTGTGGAGCGCTAGTGTAGTCGCGTGTAAATTCTGTAAATGTAATGCAGTTTAAACCAGCTGTAGTGGCAGACATAACTAACCGAATTACCGGCACAAATAGTCCTATTACTTGAGATATCTATTTGAAATTAATAATACAATCAAGGACAACACTTAATTATTTTTGGAACTTAATTGAACGAAGAGTGTTTACTGGCTATGATCGACGTGATTATAACTGTAGCTTTATTTTATACATGAGGAATTTAAATAGAAACAATACAAAATAAATAAATAATTTATAACGAACTTTTATACGTTTCAAGACAATTTCATAATGGCAAAACATAAAGAGTGCCGATGATAGTAAGTTGTATTTGTATCTTATTTAGTAATTTTTATATCTAAGTCTTATAGAAAATGGGCTTTCTGAAAAATAGAAGGTAGTTTTTATTTTATAATATTTTTATTCATAACTTTATTTAAAAATCGATACATGAAATAAAATCATGATTTACTGATGGGTAAAGTGTTAATTTTGTGTATTTGTTTTGTTTATGATCAAACAAATAAAATATATACATAAATATAAGTAGAATGATTCTCAGTAATATTTCAGTGGATGATTTAAAATAATAAACGATTAATATTTGGTAATTAGTTAAGATTCTTTATTGAACTCCCCACAAAATTCAACATTTGTTCAGAAACACTCATCACACTCATTCGCTCCTCTTATTTAACATCTCTACGATTACAAATTAATAACGAGAAAACATTCTGTAAAGAAAATCTCAAACCCTCAAACGAATGGTACTTCACGTGTTTAAATTTAAACGTCTTTGAAAAATTACATATGTTTTAATGTAAACCATGTTCCTAAATTGTTTCCCCCAGAGCTTGAAGAAATAGGTAGTGTTTTAGTCAACATACATAAACATTTTTCACTCAATGATAATTCCGGAATTCTTTTTATCATCAAAACACTAAACCTTTTTAAACTTCAGACCATTTTTTTATATGGTTGAAATATACTTGGATTGATATTGAACAAGGCGTTACTTGTGATAACTATTCACTTCTATTAGTAAAACAAATAAAATCCTTTTAAACAGCTGGTAGTTACTGAAGTTATTGTTATCAAAAGTACTGAAATTATCTTACTCAAAATAATGTCAAACGAAAGAACATTTAAGAATTTAAAAAAGATGTTCTTCAACCGATTTATAAAAATGAGTGCCATTTTATTAGGAATGAAACCTTCTAAGATATTGTTATTTTAATTGCTTTTGTATTATTGACAGTTTTCGAGATATTCAGTATTAATTATTTTAAATCAGCCATTTTAAGACGGCAGAAGATATTTTAGCAGTTCTACTCATCACTATTCCCACTAATTAACTGAATAAGTTTGCGATGTTTCAAATCATTTGATAAATTTGTTTTCGAGATATAAATATTTTGATGAAAAACTCAATCGGACGCACAGACAGAAAACGAAACATTGTAGGACATTAAATTTATATATCTATATCTATAAAAGACAAAACCCTCACTGACTGGCTAACTCACTCATAACTAATTCTCCAACTTCTCATGTAGGTGGAGAGTTGAAATTTTGTACAATGTCTCTTTAGGTCTTAAATAGGACAACTAAAGTATTTTCACCTTGATCAAGTACTCATAAGGGGTAGAAACCACCCCTAAAAGATTGTTCCATAAGGATGACATTGGGTTGATTTTAGTAAATTAATAACAGCTGTTTTGTAAATAAATAAACATGTTTATTTGGTATGTTTGACGTTATACTATTGATTCCGCAGAACAAAGTTGCTCTGTGATAGATGCATTTTTAATATTATACTATGAGTTTAATCTTCAACTGTTTAAAAAAAACTATTAAAATGAACACGTTTGAAATAGGCTAAGTAAATCCATTGGGTATTTATACTAATAAATAGGTAGCAACACAAGTTGTGTGAGTGAGATACTGTAAATAAATTTAATATTGTGGTTTTACATGATACAGTTAATCTACTATTATTTGTAATCAAAAGTCACATGCCGAGGCCGAAGGCCGAGCTGTATCCAGCGCAGTGAGCGACGGAGTTGGCACGCGAAGCATGCAGGAGTGTCCCCTAGTGTTAATATAAAGTGTTTTGAACACCTTCTGAAGCTGTGTCCATATCTATAGAATCACCCTTCATATACGTACACATATATACGTAAATTACAGTTGCAAAAATTTAAAATCAATGGTGATTTTATTTTATAAAATAATCGATAAGTTAGAGCTTGTAAAAAAGTGGTACTTATGACTTTATGAACATTTTATTAACATAACTAACTGTATATTGTCAAGGATTGTGGGTGAGGTAGGTGAAAATAAAATCAATTGGATGTCCAATAATATTCCACTCGCGCAACTGCAGCTTTCAAAAAAAAAAAAAATAAATAAAATTAGCCGAGTTGTGTTGAGGATTATGACCTCTCCAATGTGTCATTCACATAAAATTGAGAGGGGGTTATACAACCTCAGCTTTGATATAGTCAAAATTGACTGTGACAACTAAAGCAGGACGTTTCCTTTAACAGTGGTGACGGGAACGTCCTCTGCCTTACTGTCCTTTGAGCGCATCCCCTTCCTTCTATTACCTCTAATAGTGGTACTAACATACACTTCTATAACAGTCGTATATTTACAGGAATAACCGTAACTTATACACGTACTCCGTCTGCAAATTACGTATTTGTCTCTTAGCCTGAGTTTATTACTGTACGATTAACCGATTTATTTGTCACAATTATTGGATATGTTAGTAAATAGTGGTGATACAAATTAATATTTTCTTAAAGAGAAAAAATGTTTTAAGAAGATAGGTAAAGTTTTTAAATGATAATTAGATACATATTATTGAGAATTATTATTTGTGTACTATATTAGCCTATGAATCTAATCCTTTAAGAACTATAACCCATTTTTAGTCTGTATAGTTTATGACCTAATGAAATTGGAGTATCAGATTATTGAATGAATTAATAAGAGATTGTACGTATTCTATTCAATAAATTAGATTTTCGACTATTTCTCATGAGAAAATCTATAAATGATTAAATTATATTTTATTTTGATTCATGATACAAGATGTCATAGTTTATTCATTTATTAGTATCATTGGACATTTTTCCACACATGTGTAATACAATGAAACTTAACAATATTCCAGATGAGTCAGTTTTTATTTTATATCAACAAGAAACCAATTGAAGCATTTCTTTCTTTTATAGAAGATATTACATAGTGTGACCATGGTGAGAGCGGACCACATGAAGACCGCAAGATGTTTCCTTGGTGACGGACTAATGACTGCAGAAGGTGTGACATAGTTTTAAGTAATTGTTATATAATTTAAATGTTGACCTGCCCTCCCATACATGCCCGCACACCATCCCTTACACGTATGGTGTTATTTCCGTTTTAACGGGTCTTCCTACACAGCTTCCTCAAATTTTTCCATCCTTACTTACAGGTTTCCTATTCTTCAACCTGTCTTTTCTGCATTCCCATTCTCTTCAAAATCGATCCTCTCACCTTCCTCTAGATTTTCTCTTTGGTCTCCTTTACCCCTCCCCTTTCTCTACGGCTCTCCTCGGCAATATATTATTTGATATTTTCTTCAAATGCCACGTCCAATATATCGTTCCTATTTCCATTGTCTCTTGTAGCTGGATCACTTCCAACCTTTCTCTGGTTATTTCATTCCTTATTGTCTCTCGACTCTAATCTTCTCTATATTCCTTTTAAAAATCTAAATTCTGCTGCATAAAATCTGCTTAAATCATCTTTTGTGTACGTATCATTTGATAGAACCTGTAAATGTTTATTTTATTGGGTTATAATGTGTTTTTTAATCTAATTAAACATTGAGGTGATAAAATAGACCACAATTTTGAAATAGTAAATCTTCATCACATTCTTATTTGAACATTTTTAACTTAGTGTACATTTTTTAACATCATTTTCCTCACTGGACCCACCGTAGCTAATGGGCTAAGGTGGTGGCTTGTCTCACATCCAGTCCAGGTTCAATACCCGATGTGACCTTTACAGTTTTTACTTCTGTGCCACACTCGTGGTTCGGAAGTTACGGCTTTTGGTTGAACAAGCTTAGAAAATATAAATGGGCTAGTTTAAACAAACAAGAAGAATTGTGTTTTTATTGGGCATCTCTCCCCTCTAAATGTCATACGACATTTATTTATTTTCCCCAATGTGATTCGTACAGAATTAAAGAGCACATCAATCATTAAAAGGATTTAATGGTGTTCATCCAGACGCCCAGTTGAGCACTAAAAACAATTTAGTTATAGATTTTATCGCATCTTTCACTCTGAGTAGAAAAGAGCCTAGATCCCTATAATTGGGTCGGTTTGAATTCGACCTGCGTGGTATATATTTAGGGTAAGTAGGGGTTCCAGCAGCAGGAGGGAGGTGTTCCACCACTCCGTCTCTAGTTGGCGGGAGGAGCAGTGTTGGGAGTGGGGACAGCGGACACAATCAGCTGGTGAAGTTAAGTGGAGAAAACTGCTTGAATTATAAAAGTCGATATAATATAGTCATATTCTTGTATATTGTCATTTTTGTAGTAAAATTACATTTTAAATCATGAATCATATTGAAATTGAATACTACGTTCTTGCTCGATCTTTAACGACTTGTACAGTTAGCAAAGCACACCTTTTAAATTGAATATGAAATAATATGTAAATAAAACATTAATAAAATTAGTGACATACAGTATTTCTCTTTGAAGGTAGGTCACTGAACATATCAATCACATTATAAGCTTTTTAAATATAATAAATATTTAAAACACAATAATATCTTGTATCAAATTATAATATAACATCAATATAATTCGGTAATGACAACAAAACACCCTACACCAACTGGTTCCTCCCTCCTATCACAGCTCCTTTTACACTTATGCCATGTTCCAGATGTACAATATTTCAGTTCCCACCACGTGCCTTGCCCGCCAATGGTCACCAAGCACGATGACGTAGTAGGCGGAGCTTCCCACTGCGTATCCATGACAACGATATGTAAAAGTGGCACAGTGGCACGTCGGTTCAGCGGTGGGAGACGACTAATTTTCTGTCTCACTTCAATGACTATCTATCTCTTACACGCAGGTTCTTTAATTAGTTTGTAATCAAAACGGGTGAACTATAACATATAGACAATATGTTTCCCTTATCGCTCCCTCCACTGCTTCCCACAAATTATACATATATTAATATAATTCTCTTATCTATAGTAATTTCTAGCAATGAAATGTTTATGTATAGCTAATCTACTCTTTCAGCCAAAGATAACTATACAAATATCTACTTGAATTTTCAAGAAATGTCGTTAAAAAAGGTAACAATAACAGAATATTTTTAGATTTACTCTAAATTTGCTTGGTTAGTACCTTTTTTCCATTATATTCTCAACATTTTAATATAATATATCACTTGTATTGTTTATGGACTAAGTACTAAGAAGGCCGAATCGGTCACGTTAAGTAGCCATATTTCCATAAACAATGTTTGTAATTTTATACCACAACAATTTTATTGCTTATAAGGAGACTAAAATTTTATTAAAATACATTTCAAAAACAATGTTTGGTCGAATACCCTGAATAATTACATACACTACACAATTTTATAAAATACTAAAAGATAATATACCATAATAAGTTGAATATGCAATACCCCATCTATTTTTATGAGTTTTTCAATATTATATTTCTTATATCATTAAAAGTAATACCTTTTCTAAGTACTTAACCTCATTTAACCAAATAATAAGCACAATGACAAAGACACGGTGATCTATGTCCTGAACATTATTTAGAAAATCTGGAGTGTATTTCCTTCCTTTATTTGATGACTTGTCACTATGAAGAATTTTGTAAGAAAGATCAAAAGAAAATCTTGGTATATTATTGACATAGGAATTATATCTTTATTGAAATACTCTTGTGATTATTACAGTATTTTCTAATTTGGAACTGTGCTCAGTTTTTTTACTTGTGAGATGGAGTGGGGTGACTTATCATCACTGAAAGTAAGGCTAACTAAAATGTAACGCTATGTATTTATTAATAGTAACTTTCGCACGTTAAAAATATAGTTTATCTTTATTTAATTATTATATAACTTTTTGTTTCATATTTAATCTCAATACAGTACGTAAGATATAATTTTATCAAAAGAGAATTAAAGTATCGTAATGTAAAAAAATCGTAATACGATTTTTACGGTGTATGCTACGAATAATATTAATTGCTTTAGGACTGGCGATATTTATTTTTCAAATATTTTCTATATGTTGTCATGTACTTGAATAGAAACATAAATTTGATTAAGACTTCGAAATTGGTATATTTCTTATGTCGAATAACGACACTATTTATGCTTTAAAAAAAATATTTTATCTTTTAGATGATATCTGGAGGGTAAAAAGGATTTTCTATCAAAGTATGTTTAAAACAAAAAACCTAAAAGCCTTAATGCCAAGATTGAACAAGAATTGCCTGAATTTCACTGCTAAACTTTCTGAGTATGTCGGTTTAGAAAATGTGGACATGTTTCCCTTCGCATTGAACACTGGCCTGAAATCCATTTGCAGTAAGTAATGGTTTATTTTATTATATATTACATAGGTAATTTATGGCCGTAGCATATTACATGACGGTTATACTCTCTGTCTGAATTTTTGACAAGGCAGAGGTCAATTTTGGACATTATTATAAGGCCTCAATTTTAATGAAATAGTTATTGACGTGCCAATATATTTCATGGAATATTACTTGCAAACAAATTATTCATTTCACTTAAATTCAATTCTTTTCTATTATACAGTAGCAGAGCTCTACATATTAAAGCAATTCCACTTTATGGTTAATGACTGTTTCTTTGTCATTGTTACTAATAATAGTTTAATGTGTGAGATTAATGCTAATTATAAATACAACATATTACCTGAGTGTTCTGTTACTCCTAGTACTAATGAGAGTTTCTGTGACGTGATTTCTGAGGCTATTGTGAATAATCAAAGCAGATTTAGTGTTAAAATTTTCCACCAAAATATGCAAAGTCTTAGTAATAAAATAGTACAGCTCGAGATTGTTTTGCATGATGAGGATGTGGACATTGTCTAACTGGTGACGAGACAGTCACCCTGACTTTGGACGGCTATCATCTGGTGGCTGACTACTGCAGGTCTTCTGTTGGACGTGGCGGAGTGGCAATTTTATTGAGTAATGGCCTCATGTGCAACAAAAGAGATGATATCATGCAACACAGCATAGAGCGAGTCTTTGAAGTGGTAGCAGTCTCGATCCCAGCTATAAGAGCGACTGTGGTCTGTGTATACAGGCCCCCTTGCGGTCGGTTTTCCCTTTTCATGGATAGGTTCAATTCTGTAATTTCCTTACTGAATAAGGATCTGAATCATATTTTAGTTTCAGAAGACTTCAACGTTAATACTTTAGAACAGTCTCAAGAGACGACTCAATTTCTCGTTTATTAAATAGCTTTCTGCTTGTCTCTACCATTCGTGGTATCACTAGAGTATCATTACAACATTTTTTAAAGAACTTTTGTAACGAAAACCAATTGAGAATACTATATTTTCTATTGATTGATTTAAAAATGCAATATGCGATTCATTGTTGGAGTGGGACTTACAAAAACAGGGTTAAAAAAGTAAGAGTCATTTAAAATCAATTTTTAAGAATTACTTAGTAAAAGATGAAAACTCAAAAGCTTTTTTCCATTATTTAACCAAATAAATTCTCTTCCTTTACAACATATTTTTGTTTTTAATGTTTTAAGAATGTTTTGCAGACGAAATGGTAACATCGAACCAATAAACGCTAGTTATAATACTAGAAATTTAAATAAAAAATTTTTAAAATTGCCAAAAGTAAACAAATCTATATTTAGGGAATCTTTTACATACCTGGGCCTAAATACTTTAATAAAATACCTTCAGAAAAAACAGCCCTAAAATAAGCATTTTTGTTTAAAATTGAAAAAAAAAATGCTTATTGTGTAGAAGTGATATTGACTTGAACAACATTCTTATTTTATAAATAGTTTTTCTTTATGTTTTTGTAAGTATGTTTAGAAAGGAAATAATTATAATTTTCTTCTGTTTTTTTGTTTTGTGTTTTTTTTAAATTTATTTTGTGGTTTTTTATTTGTACTGTAAGAACCACCAATACAGATAACACCACAATTTTGTAGATGTTAACTATAGATTAGTATTAGAAAGCAGTAAATTATGTTAGTGATAAGCAGGAGAGCAAGCCTTATCAGTATTCTGAATTGTTGTTGTTTATGAGTTAATTGTTGTTTAAATATTGCGCTGTCACACTACTGGATGAGTGGCAGCGTACATTCCAAGTTATTTCAATCATTGTATCTACGTTTTTAGTAAAGGAATAAACTCAGTATTTAAGTATTAGGAAACAGTAGTTCCTGTTTAGATAACATCAACAAACATTTCCCAACGACCTGTTTTAAGTCCAATATTTTATTTTACATAACTCTATTTACGACTACGAGGAACAAATGCGTTTATTTCCTCCATAATCACAAAAATTGGATGCCAATAATTCATATAGTAAAAAAACATTTCGTTCATGTAGTAAAGAAAATACAAAACATTTCGTAGTTACCTTCAATCAGTCATGGGAACAAGTTTTTCAGGAACGTCAACAGATGCTATGTTTTCAGAATTTACAGATATTTTCACTGATTGTTTTTTTAATTCATTTCCTCTTGTTAAGAAAAGAACAAGGAACTCTGTACGACCTAAGTGGCTAACTAAGCAGGTATTGGAAAGTCGGCGGTGTCTTTGGGAAACCCACGTTCTGCTGAGACGTTGACCTCCAGCGCTAAAAAATTTCTACAACCTGCTAAAAATCGACCATCATACTATCAATCGGACTTTCTATACTATCAATGAAGCTCTTATGCAGCCTTAAGTTTTGATGTTGGCTGTTTTATTTTTATTCATTTTGTTTTATTAGCCTCCAGAACTGTTATATTATAGAAATAATACTGGTTTAAATTACCTTTATCTGTCGTAACAGTTCTTCAATTACATTACTGCTATTTAAATTTCAAAGCATATAAAGCTTCATCATCAGGCTCCCAATTACGTCACTATTTTAAACATTAAACACTAAAATTATAAAACATTCAAACATTTAAACACTTCAAAACAAGAGTACATACTTTTGCTAGCCGGCGATAGACACCAACAAGAATATAGTATGAGATAGTTGAAAATATAGATTACTAGACTATATTCAAGCACTTGCAGTACATCTATCGTAATACAGATCACTCTCGCTTTACATACATTACTTTTTGCTCAATTCACCACGGAAATTCTATACTATTGTATATTTAACCTAACATTTGTTCATATTTTTTAGTTTTTGGACGTTAAGAAACAATATTTAGGAAAAATTAGGTGTCGCAAACCATCGTTGAGTGAGGAAATAGTGATTTTTAGTATTAAATGGATGCCTTCTATTTACATCACGCCACTGCAGTCATGTTAGGTTATTATATTGTAGAATGCATTTGAAATAAGGTATTTTGACTGTCGCAAGCCGCTTTTCAGTCAGCAGACAAAGTAAAAACATATTCTACTGTGTAATAACCTAACTTAACCATAACTGCCGTGGCGAGATGTAATGGACGGCCTCGGTGTATACTAATGTACCACTAACGATGTTAAATAAATGTTTGCGATATCAAAATTTTACTAAATATTTTTATTTAATGCCCCAAAAATGTATTAGCAAAGTATGACAAGATTTCAGGTTGACTAAGTAATACTAGAGAAATACCTTTCCCACTATTCATAAACTGTTATTAATTAGCACTTATCTACTTACTGTCATAAGTAAACATGTGTCTTCCACTCCAGACTGTATACTACTTGATTTAAATGTCTTTTATAAGTTGCCCCTGCAATCCAGAAGAGTTTTGAAGTGTTAACTAGAAAGAGACTAGAGCGCTATGCTAGAAAATTATCACTCGATCTAGAGGCTTCTAAATTGGTCAAGTAGCCAAAAAACGGCCACCACTCCCCACCTCACATAGACGTTATAATATATAAATCATATTATGGAACAATATGTAACTAGCTATTACAGTTGTAATTTAATAATCTGTATTCAATTCAGTTACATTTCGTTTTCGTTAAAAGAATACAGTGATTCATAAAACTATTTACTCTTTACTGCACATTTTTAAATTGATTTAACTACTTTTTTACTCACTGAGTATAGTTTAAGAAAGTGATCTCAAGTCATATGATGCTGTTGGAATATATATAACCGTTATTAAATATTAGTGGCATTCGTGGTAAAGAAGAAACAACCCTAAAGCATGTCTGTAGTAACAATGCCATACTCATACTTATTGTTAAACAACAATCTACTACCTTGTAGTAATTGCTTTAAGACAGATGATACTTTTCTTAAATTTAACTATCTTATTTATATATGTTAACAATTACTTGAATAGACACATACATTTAAATTATTATTTGAATTTTGTATTTACAATATGCGTGATCTTTATTTATTGTCATCACTTATTTACTGTCATGTAACAACAAACTCGTTGAGTATTTAATATTTGAAATTAATTAATAAATCGTACGTGTGTGGTTAACCTTTTATGAACTTTAACAAATCATACGGTTTGTTACTTACTAGATATTATTTTTACTACAACATTAGTTTAGTTTAACTATTATATAAATATAACGAAACATTAAAATTTATCATGACTTACATAGTTAAAAAAAAAATTAAAATAATCTCAGTAATTTAATTATAACGTAGTAACGAAATTGTATTTCCATAGATCTAATTTATGGGGATGAACTTGAAGTTGATTCTGAATCAGATGATTTTAAAAAGCTTGAACATGCCATAATAAGGTAAGTGTTTAGATTCAAACAAGCTTAAAAGTTAATGATTTAAAACCATTCATAACTAATTGGTCAAAGGAAGGTAGAATCACGTCTATATTTTCTGGTAAAATAATTTTTATTCCGCGGAGAACAATTTTTTGTAAAAAATTGATGTTTTGCTTTATCTACATAATTTTTCGTTATATTTCCTTAATTTTTTCAAAACTCGTTTTAGACTTCATACAAAAAACGAATTTTAAAATTATGTTGATTTATGACATTTAATTGTTATATAAGATATCAGGGAAAACTACTTTCATGGCAAATCTCCTATGGCGGTCTTGTAAACAAAGATAATAAGACCTATGACTGACTAATGAACTAGCATTTGTCCCTACTGGAGGGACGGTAGGTAGGCCGTCCCGGAAGCCAGCTGCTTGGTTTTTAACGTAAACTACAAATTGTTGTTGAGTATAGCCTATATACAGTTACAGTAAGTTAGGTTATGTTTGGCTAGGTAAGGGGAAAGTTATTTTTCAGGCAAAAAAATCATACTTATTCCAAAACCAACTATTTGTTTTTCACACAAAAAATTTACAGTAGAAATATTGGAAAAATAAAGGTTTTTTAAAATTGGTTTCAAAATATTTTGCTAAAACTGACTTTTCCATGGTTGAAATCAACCTCCTCAACTGATATAAACTGATATTTTATCACTTTTTCAAGAACAAATCATATATTTATAAGTGTCTAGAGAGTTTATTATTTCGTAAAAAGATCAAATGAGTGCTGTCCTCAAATTTCAATATTTTATTGAATATTATTTTTTTACTTACACAACCACAGAGGTTTTAAGTACGTTTTAAAAAAGTAATAAACTTACTGTTGTTGATTTTATAAATTCAATAACAATATCAAGACATAACCTAACCTAACCGACCTAACCTAACTTAACATAACCTATATGTTCTGAGTCAATATATCTATAATGAAATTGACTCAGAATATAAATTACATTAGTAAATAAGATATTATACTTGAAATATAATACAAGAAATACCAGAAATAATTAGATAGTTAAAAACACAATTTGTTTAATAATTCATGGGCTATTTAAACGTTGGTTAAATGATACAAGCTGATATTACGTAGTTTAAAAAATCTATGCTCTAATAATGCACAACGATAATTACTCTTTTGGATAAGTGATGTTACAGATTCAGTGTGAACGCTCCATCACTTTGATAGTTTATTGAGGACAAGCACATTCATAAACTACTTCACAGATAAAATAGTATAAAGTATTGAAAGGACATTGTACCTTTGAAAACAATGACATAAAAATCTTCAACTAATATTTATTGAAATATAAGCTTCTTTTAATTTTAAATATTAGGTTTCATAGGAACAACATTTACTAGGATAATATTAAGGTTAATTAACATAAATATATTTAAATATAATATAACGATATATATAGTGAGTGTAAAAACTTTTTGAGGTGACCTTACAGTTCACTAAAAGGGTTTGTACAAATAATTTATTTTTTATTAGGGATGAAAACGATCTTCGTGCTGCTGCAACAATAGATTATCTGTTTATTTGCAATAAAAGGGTTTATTATATTTGCAGGATACCAGATATTGGTGTTGAAAGACAGTGCAAGCCCTGGTTGCTATTACAATTCGTTTTCAACTTCATGTACAAAAAGGAAGTACAACATATCCTTGATGTCTTTAAAAAATTTAATGATAAATGCATTAAGGTAATGAAAAAATAGAGTAATAATTTTTACACTTTAATTTATTCTTATGATTTTCCTTATACGAAGCATATTCTAGCTAACATTAATTCATTTCAACTTTTAAGGTTGTATTTTCAGTTATTATTCAAACAAAACTATAATAAATCATTTATTTTTAGTTGAGAAAAGGTGTTTCATGTTTTCTTTCTAAGGATTAATATTAAGATTATTTTAATTTCATAATTAAATATTAAACTGTTTGTTTATTTAAGGAAACAAAAGCCAGCAAATCAAAGAGACCACCCGGTAAGAAAATTGATGATGTCAAAAATAATGAACAATCAGGTAAATATGTCGTAACAGTATAATTAATGCCGTATCAGATGAACTTATTTATATGATGATATTGCCACTTTTACTCGAAAGTTCTATAAAATATATTTTCTTTTTTGGTTTTGCAAATTGTTTATTGGATTAGATTTGTAAATAAATATAAAAGAGGCCTTGGCTTGTAAGACTGATTTGTTACAATCATTAACAAAAATAAAAATGATAGAAAAAGCAATGGGAATAGAGTAGTGTTTCAAATTCCGTAAGTTTTATCAAACATTTTACCGTTTTTCCCCAGAAATGTACGACTATTAATTTGAGTCTTACCCACTCAAATTAATAGTCAGATGTTTTGTTTTGTAGTAAAAAAACAAGTATTTGTTTTAATTTCTTTTGTTCTGTAATATAAAAAAGGAAATCAAGTACTAAAATAAATATTTGCTTAATTCGAAGTTGCAGTTGAATTAGGCTTAATGTAATATATTCTAAAATATAAAGAAACGTGTTTAGAAACTATTGGACGTCCTAAAAATATTTTAATACTGCCTACAACAAACTGGACGTTTGTGAGGTTCACGCTTTAGTTCTCCAATATTGCATTGATCCCTCTGTTATGACTAGCGAATTGGAATATTGGATTTATTTTATATTCCATATTTTTGACGGTTAGAAAGACGCAACGATTCACTTAACTGTTTTTAGATTACATCTATAGTTTAAAATTTGTTTGTTCTATAAGAAAATACATTAGTTTGTTAAAATATTTGAAATTTGTTTTGAACTGCTATTATAAATACAAATATTAAATACAGCTCTCTCTCTCTCTCATAAACTATATAGTTGCAATATATATTTTACTTAACACATTTTCGCCATTTTCGTTTGCATAACTTTTCAAACCATCACTTCTTTTGTAGACACTGGTTTGAAGATTTCTTTAGTCTCTTACATACGTTTTGTTGTAACATATGCTTTGTGGATCTATTTGTATTTTTTCATTAAATACTATTTTTATTTTGTAAAATTTCACTCGTTAGTTGACATGGGCCTACAGGCCTGTGCGTCAACTTTATTCAACGAGTGAAGTACCGGCGTTGGCTCAGTAGGGATTTGATCCTTGGACCTTGCTCTCCACAGTCCTCAGAACTATCCACTGATCCACCACGTCGGCATAAGTTTTTTTCAGTACGAACAATTTAAATAATAAAATTTCGTTGTTTATTTTTAACTATCACATTTATGATATTAGGATCCTATATAATTTAATTTAGAGCTAACTCACTAATATTTGCATGTTAATGTATGTCCCTTTAAAAGTGATTTAACTTACTTTAATTGCCTTTTTTAGTTGTTTTAATTAATTAATATAGTCAATAGATGTATTACAACTATAATAGTAACTACTGTAAAGAATTCCTAAAAATTATACATACGTTTTATTAAAAAAAAAAAAAAAAACAAATTATATATACAAAGCTTGTTTTAATGAACTTTGTAATGTACATATAAAAAAGCCAAACCTCATGCTTTACATGATACATATAAAATTCCAGATAACTGAGTGTCATGTCTGGTATTTAGTTTTACTTGTTCATTTTATAATTCTACTAATCAATATTTTCAGAATCAGACTTTATCAGCTTTCTTGACGTGTTCAATAACTTACAAAAGCAAAAACCTGAAATTGTAAATAACAACAGTCTCCTTCATGAGTTGATTACTTTCTGTGTTGCGGTAAGAATAACATGTATCTTAGTAATACATTGTTTTGTTTTAAGATATAGTTTAGAAAAAAAAAAAAAACAGAATAAATTGTAGATATATAAATCACAAATATACAGGGTGTCTTTTTTAAATGGGCTACTATTGTAATCTAGGAAACCATGTCTGACATTACCTTAAAATGGTGAACCTTACCTTGTTTTTAAAGACAGTTAAATTTCAAATTTAAAATAAACTGCCACCATTTTCCAATATGGTGGTCAAATTCGTTTTTTATTATGGTAACCCTGTACTTTATTAAGGTTTTATATATAAATAGTTATAAATAATAATGTAGAGATATAAATAATTATAAGATTTTTACCCTTAAAGATTTTTCGATATTTAATTAATAACTTAGATATGAGCGCTCAAACTGTTCAGATTTCCTATGTAGCTTACAATTGGGATGAAAATTTTTTTGATATGCATTGAAAAATATTATCTTATCCGCAATTTACAACGTATATTTGGAAAATGCCTAACTATTCTTTTTTGATGATTTAACAGCATATTGTATTAAATTTTAACACAGAAATTGCAAGAAATATGTTACAATTTTGTCACAGATAAACGAATTAATGAATTCATTTCCTTCATAGAAACACAACAATTTTTACAAATTAAAACATTAATATTGAGTAAATTGAAATCAGCACCAGTGTTACCAAAACTGTTTTGTTCAACTTTCAATACAGATCTACACCTGTATTAGAAGCTGACAGCGGGTAATGGGAGCAGTGCAGCCAACATAAATTTTACCGTCACAAAATAGTAACAAATTTATTAAAATTTCTTTGTATTATTATTTAATACAATATGCCTATACATTTTGGAAACAGAATACAGTTTCCAAATAGTTATTGTAATTTTAATATCACATAAAATATAAGATTACACAAATAATAATCTTAATTTTTAAAGATTATTATTTTTGCATTAAATTATAAGGCTCTTTATGTTACTTTTATATTGTAGAATGTAAGCAATGGACTGTCATCCGACGGAACTCTCTATGTACAAGTTTTGCATAACTCATGTGGGATTTTTCCTTCAACGTTTACAGATTTGTATTATCACTAGCTGTATATAAGTGTGAAATAAATTGAATTGATTCTATATTTTCTGGTGACAACCACGTCAAGTGCTTTCTAAAATTTATCTTCTTTACAAATATTCATTATTTTCAACTACTATACATTCAATTACACTTTTACTACATACATATAAAGAAAAAGTGACTTAGTTTGTGAAGCTTTTCATTAAAAGAACACAAATATACACCTACAATAATTGCACTTACGTATATCCTTGCTGAGAAGTTATGTATTAAATATAGATAATAACACAGTGATATTGCCAACAAAAATGATTGTTTCTAAAAAAATGTAAATTTACTATAATATCTCGTTTAAAGAAAAAACTACATTTATTTAATAATTGAAAATCAGGAACCAAGTTTGGACGTTATCAAGGCTTAGTAATGTCAAGGATCAGTATCACATAGTAACTATAGTCGGCACTGGTGGCGCAGTGTTGTAACTCAGCTACTTGGGGACAAAGTGTTTGGGAGATTGTAGTCGATAGGTTGGATGCTCGGTTCTCTGAATACCAACATGGCGTCCGCTCAATGGTTGTCATCAATATAGACACTATTAGAAAAGTCTGGAGTGTCCGTGTTGAATGGTAGTCAAGTTTCGGGTGTTGTTTGGAGAAGAAAACTAAGTGTCAAACTTGTCAGTTAGCTGAAAATCAGACCAACACTACGTGGTTCGGATTAAACGTAAAACTGTAGGTACCATAGTTGCCCTGGATATTGGGCTATTAATAAATAGTCCTTTCTGAGCTAAGTTGATCTCAGATAGTAACAATGACTACACTCGTTCATCTACACTCATCACACTCATTCACACCTCATATTCGCCCATATCTCTACGATCGGCGTCATAGAGATGAATAATAATAATGAATAATGAATTAGGTTAAGATGTAACATTTAATGAATCCTTTTTGTCTGTTGAGTTTAAATATTATGTGTAAAATAAAAGCAAATGCTATTCAGACAATCTTATTTACTTTAAAATTACAAAAAAATCTTTTAAGTGTTAGTACAAACTAATAAAATATGTTAACATGATAATGCTATTTACTTTGTCACAGGGAACGGATACATCTGCAATTTCACTGTCTTCGGGTCTGTTTCTCCTTGGTTACCACCCACATGTTCAAGTAAGGAGACATTTGTTTTACTAACGTATATTTAAAAACATCAAAATTCGTATAAAATTATGCACTTTCGATAGTTAACTAAAAAATATGCATATTTTAGGTCTGAAAAACAATTATGCGTCATTTAATAAAAACAAGAGATTTTTTGTTGGTGGTTAGTGCTAATACTAGCACTAACCTTGGTTAACTTGGACGAGATATAGACGGTTAGTACTACATTACTGACCCATCCTTAACGTTGATAATCCTTTTCTTTTTCCTTTTATTTGAATTTAAATTTCACCCGTCTGTTCGTATGGTCCTGCAAGCCTGTGCGTGAACTTTATTCAATGTGTGACGTACCGACCATTAGGTCAGGTGGGGGACTCGAACCTTGGACATTGCCCACCACAGTGTGTGAGCACTTAGCCATCAGGCCATAAAACTAATAAAAAAAAAAAAAAAAAAAAAAAACTTGTCTATAGATTACGAAGGACTTCATTAAAACATGTCTACTTACAAATTGTTACAAGTACACAGAATTATGAACAAAACATATACAGAAAAATATCAAAAAGGTAAAAAAATCAACTTATCCGATAGCGTGTGATTTTGCAACTCAACTAAGTTGTCACTAAGCGGACAAGTTATCGTGAACCACTACACTCACGGATGGAACTCACCACGAGCGTTAATCACTAACAACTAAATCCCTGTAGGAAGCCGATCCGTGATGAGTGGTGGGGGAACTCCCTCCAAGTGGTGCCTAGGTGGACTGGGTCAGGAGTAATTGTGGGGGAGGGGGAATGTGTGAATTATGCCACGATTTTCAAACGAATTATGCTGCATCCTGAAAAAGCATTGTTGGTTTAATAGTATTATTTATTTATAAGATATGGTTAATTCTCGATAATTATAGAAAAACTGTAGTATTCAGTTTCTTAAATGTTACTTAAACATAAATACCGGAAGACAACAGCTAATGAAAGTTAGCAATTAGTTTTACTGTACACTTCTGGTAATAAAGCGTAGCTTCTATTAGCAACGCTCATAATTCGTACACCATTAATAATTACAATTAATTAATTAATAATTATAATTATAAACTCGTACTGGACTCGTCTTTAAGTTTTTTATATTTTTTAATAAATAGCTTCCAATTTCTTTACTTGTTATATACATGTATGCTAAACATGTGCAGGAAAAACAATCTAAAACTACCCGTTAGTAAAAACACAGTCTGATAACATACAGTAGCAACACTCCAAGTGTGACAAGTACGACACTAATGATCGTAGTGGCTAGCCCGCAGCATAGTGTAGAGATCTGTTTACATCCACAGCTGCGATACGTAAATATCAAATAAATTATGTCATTAATATGTCATGACGCTTTTACTTTCTCCCATATGCGTTAGCATAGAGAAAGTATTGTGATCGTAAAAAAAGATTTTTTACGATTTTGGTGTCTGTCCGTATGTGTGTATGTGTAGTTTGCTGGAGACCGAACGGATGGATTCATTTTTATGAAATTTGGAATTGTTGTGTATTTAATCAATATCCTGAGACTCTATTTTTCACTTTTTTTAAATTTAAGGTTTTTTTATTTTTATGACCAAAAAACTTACAAAATAATGGAATTTTCTCAAAAAGGGCTCTAAAGATTTTTAAAACAGATGTAAACTACAATTTAAAATATTTTTGTAAACATCGCATCTCTCTAACTTTAACAGTTTTTGAGTTATGGCAAAAAAACCTATTTGGGAATCAAACTGGTAATTTTCAAAATTTTCATTTTTTATTGCTTACTATGGGGGACAGTTTGTTCCATTCTTTGGAACCATTTATTTATATTGTTATTATTCCACTTCTTTGCAAGATACAATGCAAAACATCAGTAATGAGGTGTAATTATGTGGGTTACTGGAGTCCTATTGTGATCTAGCTCCACAGCGGAGCAATTAAAGTGTCTACTGTATGTTATTGGGCTGTGGTAGTGAGGTAAAAGTATATCAACAGTAAACTCCGAAAGTATGACATATGACACAGAGGAAAAGAAAAAGTCACTTTCGTTTGGCCACAGTGAACGGCTCAACGGCTGTTATAAATAGATTTTAAGTAACGTACATCTTTATACATCTGTAGTAATAACTACCTAATAACTACCACGTTAGTCATTGAGTATTTTTAGGGAATAAGAGATGGACTAATACAGTTCTGGTAATGCCACCCACATGTAAACTGGAGAAATAACTAATTGGTGCAATATTCGCGAAACCTCTCTTTCTTCTCTGTGCACACGTATAGGATTAGTGACCCTCAGCCTAGTCATACACATCCAGTTCTCATGACTATCGTATTATATTTCACTGTTTGGTTAAATCTAAAATTGATTGTTTAATAAATAATTAGCCGTAATGTATTTCGAAACATTATTTGCATTAAATAAAATTATTATGCAACTAAAATCAATTTTCTCGAAGAAACATGAATGATAAGTCATTTTAAAATTACAAATTTTACATATTTCAGCTTTATTTTTAATTCTTGTTTTGAAAAATCTTCTGCATATAAGATAAGATTATATCCACTATTCAATAAGTGGAAATGTTATAAAAAAATGCAGTTGTAGTGTTTCGTTTATTAATTATTATTACTAATACAGACAAGCAAGGATTAAATAATTTTGGAAATATTCAAAGAGGACGAAACAAATATTGGAATTTCTTTATACTCATAGTTATCTTTGGGTCTCAAGTGATTTAAACACATTGTTAGCATTGAGCTAAGTTTAAGTGGCTCATATTGCTAGAATAGGAGATGACATTGTTTAAATTTTCTAATTTTCCAGAAGTCAATGATTTATTTTATTTTTTAATAACTTTTACCTTTATATCATTTAGGATGTTATGATGCAGACAGAGGTAGTAGCTTAATTAAGATTTTTCATTTCCAGGAGAAACTGTTTGATGAGATAGTGTCTGTAGTGGGTATGGAGAGAGATGTTACTGTACAAGACCTTGTCAACATGCCGTATATGAACGTAGTATACAAAGAAACGTCACGCTGGTCCAGTCCAGTTGCTATAATATCAAGAAAAACTACGGAGGATATTAAACTAAGTATGCATCAATGTTATTTATTAAATTTAAACTAAAATAAAATGTACAGTTGAAATCTACTTTATTAAGTGAACTATAGTTTAATTTTATGTTAATATTGAGTTACTCTTCAATTTGAGTGTCTCTGGACATTACTTTTCATTCGTATAAGAAGTCCTTCTTCATTTTTTACACGGTAACTTGTTCATTCATGGATTTAAAGTTTTATTATTGTTTGTATATTTTATATGTTTATTCCAGGCTCCTGCACTGTTCCACCCGGTTGCAATCTTTCCCTGTCAATTCTCGCATTGAACAATGATCCTAACACGTTTCCAGATCCTCGAAAATTCGACCCCGATCGGTTTTTGCCAGAAAACCGTCACGGATGTAATCCTTATGATTTCTTACCCTTTGGATCAGGACCTAGAAATTGTATTGGTAAGTAAGAAACACAGATTGTATTTTCTAATAGCTAAACAGTGTAAAATCATATATATTACAAGGATAATGCCTTTATTGAAGTAAATGTTTATGCTTTTTATGTATGTGGGGCATTTTATATACATATATATTTTCAAAGCAGTTTGTTTATTTAATATTCTTTATAAATCTAAGCCTATGATGTATATTATTATGGATTTGCTTGCAGTATTCTTTCTACCACCTTTTCTTAAAGAATTTCCTACATTGGCCTTGTCAAACACACTTGAGAAATATTCTATTGTCTTTTTAAAAGGCTTTCTTGGACGTGAATCTTTTTAGTTTCGACGGACCTTAGATTGCCTAGCATCGTGAGAGCGGATTTTATGTTCAAGAGTGGTTTGGTACTGGATCTTCAGGTTTAATCCTGGAGTGCTGGATCTTTTAGCGTACTTGCTATTCAGTACTCTCTGCAGTCCAGGGTTTTAAGTATGAAGTGACACAGTGTAGGGCGAATCTGCAGTTATCTTACTGCTATACTGACCCATTAAATGTTTTGTTGACCTTTTACGAGTTCGAACGGGTGCTTGAGTAATGTAAGTGAGGGATGATTTTGCATCTAGCTCTGCTTGAGGGTCTTGGCCTGCTACTTCATGACGAAGCTCTCACAATGTGTGTAATTAAACAGATGAATCCTTTATGTTCAGTTTATTCACGCTAATTTGATAATTTTAACCTTTAAAAAATAATAAAGTGCTGTACATTCATTTGATGAATGATTTTGGATTGCTAACCAAGTTGATAATGGGATCTGCCACAGCTTTAAAATGTATATTTTAAGCTTACACTACCCAGATTGATCAGCTAACCAAGCAGATCACGGGGCCACCCAATCCGATCATTGGTGGTACCCAAGCAAATGGTTACATGATTTGCTTATAGAAGGCTTCTAAAGTTCACCACCAAACATTTATTGGTAGCCGTTTTTGAACTCTTTGCTACCAAAACTTTCGACGATTGCTGCGAAGGATACCCAAGTTGATTACGGGTAGGTACCCAAGCTGATCATGGGTTACCCAAGTTAATCAGTGACTAATTAAATTTAAAAACGTTATCCATCCCGGCTTGGATGAAGATCGTCCTTTGGATTCGTAGAAAATTGATCCCTATGTAAAAATATAGATGTGTCGTTTATTCCCTAAACTGTATAAGTGTCAATGTCTTACTGGGTTGCGTACTATTCAGTCTTTAGAAAATATCCTGGCTTTTTACTGACTTCTGTCAGCCAGTAATGAATTTGTACTTTGGTAGCCATAAAACATAGGCATAGCCATTGCCATAAATATAGTGTACATGAAACACTATAAGAGATAGACACTATCTTTAATGTTGTGTAGTACCTTGTTATTATTTCTATGATCTCAGATAAGAAATCATGCAAGCTTACAAATTTGAAATTTTATAATATTCAAATCACTTTAATTATTATTTATAATAATTATACACTAGTTTTTACAACGGTTATTATACAAAATGAATTACAAACAGTGATTTAGTCTTAAGAAAATGTAGTTATATTTTATTTTCTATATTTTTTTATACGAACAGCTAATTTAATTATTAAATACTACTTATTTTAAATAAAGCATTTTGTTTCGAAGTGTTTGTTAAACCTTGTTGTGATACGTACCAAACAGAAATTAACTTACATTAAAAAATGTAAAGATTTTATGACCTACAAATATTTACTTTATAATTAATTAAAATCCAGACAACCTAAACATTTTATTAAGTAAAACAAAAAATACCCTGTATACCACACATCAATATTTCAAGTTTCTAACATGTAGAAGTATCTTAGAAGTTTTATAGCTTATTCGAGAGTAAGAGAGTACAGGCAGTATATCTGGAGGACACCGCCGCACGCTTCACGTTTCAACCTCATCACTAACTAGACTTGTAACGAATGCTCAGCTATTAGTTTTCTTCGTATTTTCTGATTTGCCATTTATGAGTGATTTCAGTGTACAAATAGTGAATAGCTGTCTTTATTTCCTCACAATACAAGGAGTGTTTTGGATACGCTGTTTAAGGCCTCAATAAATAAATTTAATCAAATAAAAAAAATTTAAGCAAATAAAATTGTTTAGTATAAGTTATAAAGTTACGGTTCTCATAAAAAAGTGTTTTTTGAAAAAAGATCACCAACCTTATATTGTTGCTTTTTATAATTCCTGTCACATCCATAAATTATGAAATACGAGCAGGAATCTTATACGGTAACACAATTTTTTTTTATATTTTTGTTAATTACAAATTTATAGTGAAATAAAACCATAGTAATATAACCACACTGATATAGTGAATTTGTGCACTATTCATTCGAATGTGTTTGTTTTACATTTTATTTCCTTCAATTATTTTGTGCTGTATAAGAGGTTATTTATGGCAACTCAAGTGATGAAAATTACAACAACAGATTTTCAGGCATTTTTTGTTAAATTCTAGTTTGTGTGTTCGATGCTTGATAGAAGTTACATTGATGAACTGTTGGGTCTGTTAGGAATGTCCTAGTATTTGTTAAGCAATCATAATTGTTAAACGAAGTAGAAAGTTTACATGTATACATATAAGAAAATAACATGTAAATTTATATTCATTTAATCCTAACCCGACTTAACGTAACCAAACCTAACCGAACACTATTGTGGAAGTATTTACAACCTAACCTAACCCTAAAACTAGCCGACACCGATCGATAGCCAAACGATAACTTTTATTATTTACTTGTAGGTCAAAACTACGTGACTAACATCAAAGGTGCATTATTTGTAAGTTTAGTTTAGACAATTGACAATATTTACCATATGCTGGGATATTCCGAAAAAGACCTAACATTTTGAATACAAATACATAATATATTAGAACATTATTGAAAACAACATTATTTCTTGTAGAACAGTAAATTAACCTTATTTTGCTGTATAGGTAAAACTTACTCAACTCTATTAACGAAGATAGCCATCATCCAAGTGTTACGTAAATTCAAGATAACCACGACTTTGGACATAAAAAATATAACATGGAAGTACGCAATTGTGCTCGTGAGTGCGGAGGGATACCCCGTCCAACTTCAGCGGAGATCTACTTGTTAGTGATGATTGTGAATCTACAGTAAATACATAATTACATTGTTTACAAAGAGCTTAATTAAATAAATTGTATTTGCATAAATTTACATTATGCTTTCTAAAGATAAATCTTAAAAAAATATATAGCAAACAAAATAAAAATGAATTCGACATTCCAGCAAAAAAACAAAACTTCTTAGCACATAATTCATAATATCTTTAACATTTAGTTATGTAAAATAACTATAGCATAACTCAGACTTTAACAAATGCTATAAAGGTTTATTTTTTAGCAACTGTATTTTTCCCATATAATTTTTTAGTTTGTAAACATATTCAAGCTGTTCATACCAACTAAATTTTATCTAACTACCAAAGAGGCAAAGCAACTGTAGAGGCATATCCCCCTCAACAGCGCATCAGAATTAAGACTTTAAAAGAACTGTAAAGTTCCCTAGTCGTTTCTGGACGAAACAATATATTGGCAAGCGCCAGGTGGTTCATACGACCGTGGGGACAGTTCACCCCCACGCCGAGACTCGTTAGGTAGCCACTTGTTTGGGGTTCTACGAAAACTGTTACTTGTTTATTGAATACAAATAACTGTCTTGAATAACTGTCGGCACAGAAATTATGTTTACCGTAGTTTGAATGTTGTTTTCTAAGGAACTAAGAGGTCTATGAACAGTCTAATCACACTATTGTTTTCTTAGTTTAATTGTACATCACGACATATGAGTTTTTAATTTTTATCAAAATTTGTATTAATTTTTATCCTAGCTCTAACACAAAAATTACAGGAATTTTAAGTAGTTTTCACTGTACATCAAGTTGACGTTGTTATTACTAAAAAAAACTGGTATTGTATCACAATTATATTTGAATAAGTAGTCAATAGGAATGGTTTCTATAAACTTTTTAAATTTTGAAATTTTAACTTTTTGAGAAAAATAGTTCTTATCGATTCCCTCAACAATTGTTTTCTTGGCTTCTAGAACTGTTGTAATCCTTATGACATGTATAGTTGCGATACATTACTTTCATGTGTGTAAGTGCAGTATTTTTATATGGAATTTAATGAATTTAAATTTATCAATTTAAAGTTATTTCAAATTGATTTAAAACATCACATTTACTTACACAAATGGAAAATAATGTATCATAACTATACATGTTATAAGAATTACAAAAAGAAGAAGTAATTAATTTTACTACCTCTAGAAGCCAATAAAACAATGTTTCAGGGAATTTATAAAAACTTTGTTCTCGAAAAGTTAAGATTCTTAAATTTATAAAAGGTATAGAAAACATTCTTTTTGACCACATATTAAAATATAATTGCGATGAACTAACAGAATTTTGAGTAATAACGGTATAAACTTTATGTACAGTGACAACTACTTAAAATTCCGGTACTTTTTTGTTCCAGCTAGGATAAAAATTACTAAAAATGTCGATAAAAATTTAAAACTCATATGTCATAACGTACAACTAAACGAGGAAAACAATGATGTGGTGAGAATTAATCTCTTAGCTATAAAACAACCTTCGAACTCAGGTGCAGTAATATATGATAAAATATACGCAGTTAATCATTCACTTTAACTGCAAGAACGATTAAAGGAATGGCATAATTTAATCAAGATATTCATTCATAACATAGCTAAAAGTAAAAATTGAGAATTAAAACCTAACTGCAATGTCATCCCCGATGTTTCTGTACGCTTCTTTATTTTTTTTGTAAAAAAAAAGAAATGAGAAACCAATCTCCTCTTTCATATTTCTATACTAATTTCCCATAGACTATTGATCTGTGCGGGGATCTTATAAAACAGAGTAAGGGGAGAACCAGGACAGTACAGTGAATATTACTGATAAAAACTAACAGTCAAGGCTTGTGTTAAAACCTGCGCTAGAACCTCAGGTACAAAGTCCTAACGCCCTACACCGCTCAGCCACTGGATGTCGTCTCATTGATTTCTTTCATGACAGCATAAGGCAAAACATTCATTGCGTCACACAAACCTGTTTGACAAACTATCATTAAAGACTATAGTTGGAAAGGTTTGTGATTATCTCTTCTAAATAATGTGTTTTAATGTACTGAACAATCTTTAAATGATTTTTTATATAATAACACGTTTAGTTAAAATTAGTTTAAAACCGTCGTCAATGTAATTTATTAATAAAAAGGCAAAAGGTGTTAGGAAATGTTTTATTTTGTATTTTATTGTTTTTATCACGTTACAGAACATATTAAATGTATTACTAAAAGTCCAGTAATGGGACCAAACGTGATGGATAGCGTTTTACTAAGAGATTTTCCACCACAAACATCTTAACCAAACTTTTACTTATCTTGCTGTTTAATTTATATGCTTGTATTCTTTACGTTTGTATATTTATTTGATTAAAAAAAATCTTAATTCATTCTAAACTTATGAATATTGAAAATATAGAACCTAATATCCATCTTCTTAATAATGTTGTGACGTTAAAAATAATTTTGACTAGATGGAGTTTTCGGGTAATTTACAGGACAGTTACTCTCTCCGACATTTTACATAAGCCAAACTAATTATCGTAAAAAAAAAATAACGTCGAACATTTTAATGAAACCAGTACGTTTTTCCTTGAATCTAAATGAATTATGTACCTAATTAGCCACGTTTCGTAGAAATATCTCCTTAAAAGTATTTTTAAATATATGTTTTCTCAAAAGAATTTATTACCTATAAGACGACTAACACTTTCAGTCTCAAACACGAGACGAAAATCTGAAACATAATTTCTATCCACATCCCTTAACTTATACCGTAATAAAATATTGTTAAATTTTATTTATTTAATAAATACACTCAGCCTAATACCTCGAGCTTTGAGATGAAGCTTACTTATTTGTTTTATTTATTATTGTTTATTTATATTTATTTTGGTATGTTTATTATATACGTTATGTAATAACTTGTTGAAACTTATTTGCTAAGTATTATAGAATGTTTATTATGATATTGTGATCATTATTTTTAGTTTTTTATGTAAATATTGTGCTCCGGTTGATCCTCAGAGAAATTGGACTTGAATCAAACCACTATATTGAACTTTAATATATTTGTTCTGCTATAATGTAATTGTGATATCCTGTTTTTTAGCAATAAAATAAAATAAAGTAATAAAAAATAAAATAATGAAGTAATGTAGGAATGTTTTTAGCATTGTAAAATAAACATGGTTTCTTCTAATTAGTAGTTTTTTTTTTAATAAAGAAGAAATAGTTCACTATATTCAAGACAGCCATTGAATACTTACATGATTCGCAAAGCTACAACTTTTCGTGTTTCCTTACAAATCAATGAACGTCTCCACTCACGGACAACTGGTTGCCTCTGGCGTCACTCGTTAGGTATTTTTGTATTCTGGTCGCCAGAAGAGCTGCTGGCAATCCCTGACAACTACTCTAACTACGTTACTTGTTAGGTTGATGCTTTCATTGCGGAAGGTTAGTGTTGTTTCATGACTACTTTAATTTATGGTTTGCTATGTGATTGTTCGATCTTTATTTATAAACAATTCCACTCACCTGTTCACATGAGTCTGCAGGCCTGTGCGTGAACTTTATTCGACGAATGAAGTATCAACTATTAGCTTAGTCAGGGATTAGAACCTTGTCATTGGTCTCCACAGTCTTAGCCACTGCGGAGTACCACGCCACCATTTTTGATTTATTCAGATTTTTTACATGTCACTTTGATAATATATACGTATATTATATTAAAAAATAAATAATAAAACTGTTTATGAACTTATTTTGGTTAGGTGTAAGAGAGGATATTTTAGTCCTAACCTCGCCAATATTAACATAATTGTACAATAAAGTCATTTTTCATATCATGAATGGAAAAACTTAAGAAAACAGCTATCATAGAATAATTGTTTAAATATAAAAACAAATATCAAAATATAATTTATTGTGTAATAGTGTTAGTTACAATTAAATGTCCGTACCAATAAACCCGCAATTTGTCGCTTTGTTTGTTTCGCACGTTTGCACTTTAAATATACTAAAGTCAAGTTTAAGAAAAGTGAGTATGGTACATTGCATTTTCATAATATACATTTTATATCCATTTTTTACGAGTCTATCCACTGCAATTTATCTATCGGATGTTAAAACACAATTTGTAATTTTTTTAAAGTAAAATTAAAACTTTAAAACACTCATTTGATTGTAATTTCCTAATATTATTTATGTTTTAAACAGACTAGCTAGCGTACAATAGAGACCAAATATTTATTTTTATTTTTAGTGAATATTGTTTTTATTATTACAATATTCCCCCTCCCTGCTGGACGAAAGAATAAATCTTGAGGGCGCCAGGTGGCTCGGACGACGTTGGGGATGTGTCACCTCCACCCATATACTTTTTAGCTCACTACCGTCCATGTAAAGAATAAAAAATAAAAAAAATATAAAAACAAATAAAACTAAAAATATGGTAGCGTGTTTACTCGTCATAATAAATAATATAACATTCCTACTTTATATTATTTTATAAATAATCCAAAAAATTATGATTTTAAAAATGAACCAAAATATGAAATGAAATAATGATTTATTCCTTCAAATAATACATAATTATGAAAAAAAATAACAACTCTCGGAATTGATCAACCACAGTTTTCCAGTAGTTGTGGTTGATGAGTCCAGTCCATTTACATAATCACAGACAAAAAATGGCTCACTGTGGCATCTGCTTAAATAAAAATAATTATATATTTACATATATACAGGAGTAATAATACAGAAGTAGACTAAAACATTTTAATATTCCAGACAAATACCTAAATATATAAAATATAATACACACAAAATTTGTCATATGTACTTAGAATAATATAGACAGAATTAAACAAAACAACGAAAAAACTATCAACCATCATAACTTTAACCAAACAACAACAGAAAAAAACAGCAAATAAAAAATAAATACCTATTGAACACAGTATTATTTAGACCAATATATAAACTCATTGTATTTAATTTTTTTTTAATTATATTTTTTAATATATGTGTGAACCCAATTATATTAAAGTGGTTACAAATATTATATTGAAATTAATGTGTGTAGACTTTTAAGCCATCTAGGTAATTTTTCAAATACATCAACAATTCACAGTTTAAACATGAAAAAAAAATAAAATAAAACACAAACATCCATATCACGAGATACATTAACTTTAATTGTTGAACTTGACTAGTAAATAAATATAAACAAATAAAACCTATATTAAACAAATCATGCATACGGTAAAACATCTCAGATATAAACACTGAATAGTTAACAAGGATTGAATATTAAATAAATTAGCAACTAGAAAAATGTAAAAAGAGTAAAATTAACAATAATAAGCAACAACAACTGGAGGCCCTACTTATGTCAAGGTTTTGAGTCATATATATTTTTGTTTGTACCAACTATTTGAAAAAAATATGCCGCTGTTATTATTATAGAACAAATGAATCATTAAGTTAAGGTATTTCTACACCTTACTAATACAATTTCGATAAATTCTTCATTAGTGGATTATGTATCATAACTTTCCTTCAGATATCTTGGAGATTTCGTGATGATTGAGAACATAGTGTTTGGATTATATTTCTTAAACTCATGATGACGTAAGTGACTAGGACACTTTTAATATATTTCATGTTAAAGATCTGTTATTTGCATAAATAATCAACGAATGGCAATTCCTTTTTATTAATTTATTTAGTCTTAAGACGCCAATCGTCAATATATGGGTGAATATGGATTTCGAATGAGTGTGGTTGAACGAGTGTAGTCATCATTACTATCTAAGCTCGACTTAGCCCAGAGAGGGTTATTTATTAATAGCCCAATCAACTAAGGGACCTACAGCTTTACGTGGAATCCTAACCACGTAGTGTTAGTCTGATTTTCAGCTAACTGACAAGTCTGACACTCAGTTCTCTTCCCTACACAACATCTCAACCTTGACTACCATCCAACATGTACACTCCAGAATTCTCTGATAGTGCCCACGTAGAGGGCAACCATTGAGTGGACGCCGTGTAGGTATTAAAAGTATCCAATATTTCAATCTAATAGTATTTATTTATTTTATTTCATGCAACAATACAGGCATAGATCCAATTACATTGACGCAAAACATTTTAACATTTTGAACCCGATAAATATTTCATTGAACCAGCCAGTCTACACACTATTAAAAAAATTAATATACAAGCATTACATATTTACAATTTATAAGGCCAAAGAACTTGATAAATATTTTATAAATATACAATAAATAGTTAATAAATAAATATACAATAAATAGGTAACAAATATGTAACAAATAATAATTAATATGCACTAAATAGTTAACAAATATACAATAAATAGTTAATAAATATGCAATAAATAGGTAACAAATATAATTAATATGTAAACTATAACAATAAATATAAAATAAATAGTTGACAGGTACACAATGAATAATTAATAAATATAAATAGGTAATAATTTATAGAAGGTAATTTAAATAAACCTGCATCAAATATTAAAAAAAAAAAAAAAACACAACATGAACAATAATATTAATTAAGGATTTATATTACATAATCAGAAAAACTTAATTCTATCATAAACAGTGACTCGTCACAAATAAAAATTAAAAAAGTCTATTTTCATAAAAATTGTGTTTTCAGGTACATTTCACAGTTTTCTTTAAACATATTAATCACAAAAAACATCCATTTTCCCTCCACCCGAAAGCATCATATTATAAGTTCTCATCATCCGGAGCAAAGGCGAGGACGCATGCGATACCGTTCGTTCCTGTGGCAAATCAAACAGAAGTGTACACCTGCTGTTAAAAGGGACCCTAAAGCAGACACTCCAAACAGGCAGAACTGTCCATCCACCCCCGCACCAAGCCCTGCAGGAAAACCTGTTCCATCACAGCCCTCCTCAGGCATAGACTCTTAAACCCAAAGAGACCCATCAGCTCATTGTAAGGAACTAAGTAAGTATTATTAAAGTAAATATTAAAACACTTAAAATAAAGGTACCTTAAACATCTTTTTTGAATTCTTTCTATGGCGTCTTTATAAACAGCATGAGTTGGATTCCACTCAAATACTGCACTTTCCATTCTCGACCTCACCAACGCTCTATACAGTGTAATTAACGTTTTTACATTTTTAAAATTTATTCCCTGTCGAATTATGAATCCCACCATGTGGCTGGCTGATGAAATGCAATGGGTCACGTGCGTTTGAAAAGTTAAATTACAATCTATGTAAACATCGAGGTCTTTAATCAATTCAACCTTAGAAATTAACTGACCGTTTAAGTAATAGTTATTACTAAAAATGTATTTTTTAGATCGACTAAATGTCATAGCATGGCATTTAGAAATATTAAAATGCATCTTATTACTAACTCCCCATTCATACACCCTGTCTATATCATCCTGCAGTTTAATAGAATCAGACTGGCTTGAAATGTACTGAACTATTTTAAGATCATCGGCGAATGGCAAACATTTTGCAGAGACAACATGTTGACATAAGTCCATTAATCATAATCGTAAATAAACATGGCCCCAAGTTTGATCCTTGAGGTACTCCAGACTGCACAATACAAGTAGATGACACATGACCGTTGTAGACTACATACTGCTTTCTGTTATTTTTTCGACAATCCATAGTAGTGAAGTTTCTTTAATAAAATAAGATGATCCACCTTGTCAAAGGCCTTGGCCAGGTCGAGAAATACGGCATCTGTCCGGGTCGCTGAGTCCAAACCTGATGAGACATAATGTGTAAAATACGTTAAATTGGTATTAACAGATCGACCAGGTACAAACCCATGCTGATTGAAAGATAGATATTTCTTGAAATGATAAAAAATGTTTTTGTGAGTAATTATTTCGAAAACTTTCACTGGGACAGATAAAATAGCCACAGGTCTATGGTTAATGATTTGACTTTCTTTTCCACTCTTAAATATAGGTGTATAATTTTAGTTACTTTCCACTTTTCTGGAAAAATACCTGTTTTTAAACTTAAATTAAATAGCAAAGTTAGTAGTTTAGTTAGAATATCAATGCATCCTTTAAACAAATACTGTGGTAAATAATCTGGATCTGTGGTTGGTTTTGACTAGAGTTTCCTGATGGCAAGATGGACATCCAGCTCAGTAACCCGGTCCAAGGACAGATGTGACACCCCCGCCATGGATGGCTCCTCCATAGGTTCTCCATAGGTTCTCTCTGCCTTAGGTTCTACCATATAACCATTGTACACACTACTAAAATACTGTTCAAAGGCATTACAAATATCTTTACCATTGCTGTAAATACTATAACAGAGATGTGGATTGAAATCAAATACATTTGTCTTGTCAATTTATGATGTAAAATCAACTTTAATAGGAGCTTCCATGTATTTACAGCGCCAACGCAAAAAACGTAGAATACGTTAAACATGGAATACATGAGCACATTTAAAAAATTAATACATATGCTACCTCCTTATATTTACTCCCGTAGGAGACATAAGGCCCTAACAAACAACTTTCACCATTAAGCCACTTTTAGGATATCTGTTTTATCACTCCCAGGAGCTTTTTCACAAACTCCCCCTAATTTTCTCTTTATATTTTGTTATCTTATAGCTTCCTATACTTAAATTTTACGTTCCGTATATTTGGTGGGTAAAATAAACTAAGACGATAAAAAAAAAAAAAAAAAAAAACAAAATAAACACACAAACAAATTTTACGAAATATCCTTCATTTAAAGCAACAACTATAAAAATCATACATAGTTCATCAGAATTATAAACCAAACAATATACATAAAAATTTATGCGAATGATGAAATATAATGAACAATGTCCCTAAACTGAACAAAACTTGACACATCAAATACAAACTTTAAATTTTCAACTCTAGAAACCTGAATAATGGCCTTTTTAAAGCACTAAAATGTAGAGAAATTGTAGATTATAAGTTAACAATTCGTAAGTTAATACCAATAACACTTAATTGATGTAAATTAGGATTAAAAACCAATCTAACTAAAGGAAAACTATGAAATTTACAAGTACCCCTTTATTTGCAATAAATGTTGGAGACAGAAACACAACTATATAAAACATAACGTTCAGACGTCTTTGACGTAAGAAATTGTGACCTTTTAAGTCTTCTTAGCTGAGTTTGACTTAGCTCAGAAAGAACCTTTTATTTACACCCCAATAGAAAGGGCAAATAAGGGAACTACATATTTACGTGGAATCCAAACCACGTAGTATTGATATGCTTTCAGTTAACTGACAAGTCTGACACTCAGTTGTCTTCCCAAGACATCATCCGAACTCTGACTATTACCCAACAAGGACACCCTAGAATTCTATACCAGTGTCAACTTAGATAGCAACCATTGAGCGGATGCCGTGTCAATCATTAAGAGAACGGAAAGTAGAATATACATCTACAACATCCACATGTCTAGTGGCCTCATTATCACGTTTGTTTGAAGAATTACAGAAAGGGTCATCGGTGACTCCTGAGGTAAAGAGGAGGATGATTCGAATAATATAATTCCACGTGTAAATTCTATTTTACTTGAAAGTGAAGTTAACGACTTTTTTTTATATGTAGATGTTAAAATATACTTTGTAAACGGTGATTTAACTATAATAGTTTTCAATTTGACTTTGGAACACAACAATACTTTAACTTCCATTAAATGTCTTCTTTATTTGGAGATAATTTCTACTTTATTTCAAAATATAGTGGAGACTTGTTGTCATTCCCCTAATTGTTGTGATAAATTAATAAGGGGGATGTTGTGCAATTTTAGCTTTTCCATATGAACAATCCATCGTTTCATTTTAGCCAATCGATTGTCTATGGTGTACGATTCTACTGTATTAGTCATAAGGCAATATTCTATCCAATTTAGGGGTCATATATCAGGGCGTAAGGCGGGCACTAAGGTGCTCGCCCCTCCGAGTCAGCTTAAGTTGTCCTGGCCAACATCCAAGGTAAATAATTGAGCAGGGAGGGGGAGGGTCCAAGGCAGCCAATTGTGGCGTTCACGACCTTGCAGTATTTAACACATCAAAATACCCTCACTCCCCAATGATTGGGTCTAGTTCACTTAAGGGAAGACTAATTGTCAGAAGAAAGTTATTGGAAGGGGATGTTCGTCAATTTTCAAAGTTGAGATTTTGATTTCTTGTAATTTAGATGTAACAAATCACGTTGAATAATTTTGTCCTTACTCATAATTATTGTTTATTTATTTTTTCACAGCACTCACCACAAAATAGTAATCATATACAATTGGTAGTTTAAAAAAAATACGAATTTAGGGGTTTCTTGTTAAAAATAATAATATTAAATATTCAATAGGTGAACGTGGTTAAACAGTGAAACATGCATATATAAAGCAAGCTGGTCAAGCACTGAGAGGACACTAATGAAATAAGTACATTCATGAACGAACAAATATTGGAAAGTGAAAGTTGACCTTCCCATCCTGTACATGTCCATTTGTCACACACTGTGTCTAAATATTGGGTGAAATCGGCATACCACAAGAAACTATGAATCAGAAAGATAACAAACCTTTTTGAAATTAACCTTTAGTTTAAGATTTTGTTTTTGTATCTTTGAATGATAGGCGAGAAAAATATGATATGATTTATTTTTTATTGAATTATTCCACGTACTTAATAATTTTTTTAGTATAATTGTGTTTGTAAATTTTAGGATTTAAAACTGGTTTCTTGTTTGTTTTTGTTTTTTGTTGATTCTAAAGATTTTATTGAGTTGTTTTGTTGTATATATAATAGTCCAATATTACATTTATCCCATTGTTTGTTTTGTTATTTATTTAAAATTTTTATAATTATTGTTATCTAATTTATTGTTGTATTGTTTTTGATATAAGGAAGTTCCCAAAAAAAGTGTACTATAATATATACGTGTAAAAATATGTTTCACATGTAATTGTAACACCATAATTGTAAAAAGATTATAGTTTTTCTCTCAATTAGCCTTGAGCTAGAGAGATAAATATAAACTGCTTGTACAAATTGTAATTTTTTGCAAGTAATAAATATATTTGAATTGAATTGAATTTTGAAAAACATTACTTCCCCCCACTAGCAAACCTTTCTGTGAAATTTGCTCATTGAGTAAAATAATGAAAATCAGCTTAGTTTTGAACCTTAGTTACTGAACTCTGTATTTAACAGTCCTAGCCACAAAGACCTGTGCCATTAACAATAGAGTATATAATTTTTAATATTAGTTCATTTTTATCTCCCAAAAACTAATTAAATGCTGTAACATTCTTTACAATTAATGTTTAACGTATTTAACATGCTTAATGCTAAATTATTTTGGCCAAGGATATTTTTTTTAACCTCACTAAAAACGTCATTATTGAACACCTACTACTTAGGTTGGTAAAATATTAATAAGGAACAACAAGATGCATAACAGATTTAAAATATTAATAAGGAACAAGATGCATAACAGATTTAAAATATTAATAAGGAACAACAAGATGCATAACAGATTTAAAATATTAATAAGGAACAACAAGATGCATAACAGATTTAAAATATTAATAAGGAACAACAAGATGCATAACAGATTTAAAATATTAATAAGGAACAACAAGATGCATAACAGATTTAAAATATTAATAAGGAACAACAAGATGCATAACAGATTTAAAATATTAATAAGGAACAACAAGATGCATAACAGATTTAAAATATTAATAAGGAACAACAAGATGCATAACAGATTTAAAATATTAATAAGGAACAACAAGATGCATAACAGATTTAAAATATTAATAAGGAACAACAAGATGCATAACAGATTTAAAATATTAATAAGGAACAACAAGAAGCATAACAGATTTAAAATATTAATAAGGAACAACAAGATGCATAACAGATTTAAAATATTAATAAGGAACAACAAGATGCATAACAGATTTAAAATATTAATAAGGAACAACAAGATGCATAACAGATTTAAAATATTAATAAGGAACAACAAGATGCATAACAGATTTAAAATATTAATAAGGAACAACAAGATGCATAACAGATTTAAAATATTAATAAGGAACAACAAGATGCATAACAGATTTAAAATATTAATAAGGAACAACAAGATGCATAACAGATTTAAAATATTAATAAGGAACAACAAGATGCATAACAGATTTAAAATATTAATAAGGAACAACAAGATGCATAACAGATTTAAAATATTAATAAGGAACAACAAGATGCATAACAGATTTAAAATATTAATAAGGAACAACAAGATGCATAACAGATTTAAAATATTAATAAGGAACAACAAGATGCATAACAGATTTAAAATATTAATAAGGAACAACAAGATGCATAACAGATTTAAAATATTAATAAGGAACAACAAGATGCATAACAGATTTAAAATATTAATAAGGAACAACAAGATGCATAACAGATTTAAAATATTAATAAGGAACAACAAGATGCATAACAGATTTAAAATATTAATAAGGAACAACAAGATGCATAACAGATTTAAAATATTAATAAGGAACAACAAGATGCATAACAGATTTAAAATATTAATAAGGAACAACAAGATGCATAACAGATTTAAAATATTAATAAGGAACAACAAGATGCATAACAGATTTAAAATATTAATAAGGAACAACAAGATGCATAACAGATTTAAAATATTAATAAGGAACAACAAGATGCATAACAGATTTAAAATATTAATAAGGAACAACAAGATGCATAACAGATTTAAAATATTAATAAGGAACAACAAGATGCATAACAGATTTAAAATATTAATAAGGAACAACAAGATGCATAACAGATTTAAAATATTAATAAGGAACAACAAGATGCATAACAGATTTAAAATGCACCACATATGTTTTAACGACGTCCGTGTTAGTGGCAGATGATCTAGCTTTGAAGAAAATTATTTTAACCTATGCTTCATTATCAGATTAGTGTTCGTTTTGTGGACCATTATTATCTGAAAACGAAAATTCTGGGAAACAGTCAGAGAGCTGACTTTGTCAAAGCAACGATATTCTTTGATTCTTCATCAGAATTTGGACGAGCGTTGTTGCTTAAAGGCAAATCAAAACCTCAAAAGAACCAACTTTCCAACTACTACTGGTAAAGTTGTGCTTTCTGCCTAAGTTTACATTTTGAGTAGACAATAGGCTGTTTACAGATCTTCAATGCCTTTAAACTTTAAATATCAATACTTTAGAATAATACTGACTACAGCATATTTTTTAGTTTACAAATGTCTCAAATATTACACTATGGATATAGCTTGTTACAAATTATAGTTAACTTTTTTATTTAATTTATGATTTATCTAGAAGAAAACATGAAAGTTCTACTGAATGAAAATCAAATAATAGAAGGGAGGTTTTGTAGTGCCAGGTAAAGTTAGGGATAAGAAGCCCTCTCAGACAACCTATGGACGAGCAACTTAAAGGTGACATCCAAACCAGTGACTAGGCAGGCAAGTTGCGTGCAAGGACAAAATCCCTCCCCGGTCACCCATTCAAGGAACAGCCACGCTTGATGTTGCTTTATGCTGTTATATTGGTATAACGTCGGAACCCTCCAAAAAGGGCACCAGTTAATAAATAGACTAATTAAGTTTTTGACCACAGTTTTTTTGCAAATATGAAACATGATTATGCCATTGCAAAACTACTTAGGCTAAATAATATGACATTTAGCATAATATTACAATTAAAATTTAAAAAAATATGTATTTTTTATAACTCTCAAGCACAGGAAAGTGTGGTTTTTTTTTGTAAGAAGAACTTGATGTAAGATGACCCCGTCCCAAATTCGTTGTTCACTCACCACCTCCCATTAAGTGCAACTCACGAAAGAAATAATGTAATGATCACAGAGAAAACTATTTATGCCAATTAAATTATTAATTTAAGGTTCTGAATTTAAGCAGCATAGTATTTTTTTGTTTTGGAGCTATTGTAAGCTGATGTAATATATTGCTAGTTATCATATATTTTCCGTTAAAAATACATCTAAAATGTTGAGTATATTTTTGAGTAAGTTACTAGCAATTTATTATATCATAGCTATATTGACATAAAATAAAAACTACCCAAAAAATCACTTTCAGCAATCTTAAAGATGGCATCGTTAAAGTTTTGATTATAAATAAAAATATGTTTTTAGTTTTAATGTGACACCATACCAGATAGTTTTTTGGAAAATTAATGAGATTTTGTAGAAATATATTTACCCAAACGTATTGTTTGTGTTGAATCTATAAATTTTTCAACACAGTTAGGTAATTAAAACCACAAAAAATCATATTTATATGAATATACTGCTTTAGTTCAGAGCCACACAGTAAAAAGCTTACAAACACGTTGGAATGGAATTTAAACACTTCTATAGACGGAGTGATTTCCACAAATCTGGGAATATCACATTTTTGCAATTGAAACACCGTATTCTGATTTTCCACTCCATTTCTACTTATTTTCTTCTTTCCTTTCCAATTGTTATAGTAAAAATAAATTGTTGGCTCTCACACTTTCTCATCATTTTTTCGTCAAACCCATCACTAGATTATTAAAATAAAATAACAATTATTCAACAAAAGTTATCAAAACTTAGCATAGCATTTAATTTATACAAAAATAAGGTTTTATTCGAGGTTTCAAAAATATTCAAATAGAGTCATTAATGAGTAAATATCAAATTAACTTAATTTATAAAAATGCTAACAATTATTTACCACTACATAAAAGAAGTATTCGTACACGTACAGTGGTATGACCCACCCACCTACCCATAAATGTACAATGGTATTGACCCACTCGTCCACCCATACACGTACAGTGGTATTGACCCACCCACCCACCCATACACGTACAGTATTGACCAACCCACCCACGCATACACGTACAGTGGTATTGACCCACACGCCCAACCAAACACGTACACTGGTACTGACCCACCCACCCACCCACACACGTACAGTATTGACCAACCCGCCCACCCATACACATACAGTGTTATTGACCCACTCGTCCACCCATACACGTACAGTGGTATTGACCCACCCACCCACCCATACACGTACAGTATTGACCAACCCGCCCACCCATACACGTACAGTGCTATTGACCAACCCGCCCACCCAAACACGTACAGTTGTATTGACCAACCCACTCACCCAAACACGTACAGTGGTATTGACCCACATGCCCACCCATACACGTACAGTGGTATTGTATTTTCTTGGGACATTACAATAAATATATAATGATGAACAACTAAACTCGAATATTTCAATTGAAATTTATGTTTTACTTATTAAAATGTACTCCTGGATATATTGCCTTATATATTGCTTAATTATACGCAGGTTTTGTCAGTCTTTAGTCTAAGTAATCCTTAAGGTAGTCTTTGTTAATTGTTATCCTTAGTCGCACTTGAATCTTAGTCATACTTTAGTCTCAGCCATATGTTATTCTTAGTTATACGTTACTCTTAGTCACACGCTAGTCTTAGTATACGTTATATTTTACAACATTGCCCTTAAACTATCGTAAGACAAGTTGAAATTATCCAAGTTTGTCTGAGTAATTGTTTTTTTTAACTGCCTAAACTACATTGATCAATTTCAAATGGTCCATGTAAGTAAAAATATATAAACTTACAAAAACCCGATAAGTAAAGAATTTCAAGATGACGCTTATCTCATTTAAAATACAACACATTACCAGAAAGTATATTATATAGTTTAACAATCCAACTAAACCCTGAAATAATTAAGTTTAAACTATGAACAGTATTCAAAGTCTTGCGAATGATCATTATTGTTGTGTTGTTCTTCATGTAGGTTGAAGGTCGAGTCCACTTTGGACTCGCAACTAGCAATCTAAATGGCTAAACACAAGCGTAACACGAGCAATGTTACTAGTATTTTAAAATGTTCGTCCTTTTTATATCTCCTACCTGATCGTTATTTGAATTAACTTCATTACGAGATTCTTAGCTATGTGATTCTGACTTAAAGGACTTTATGTACTATCAGGACAGAAAACGTTTCTGAACTATAGGATTCTGAACTGTGGGACATCATTTTCAATTTTATGTGTACAATGTGAAAATTGTATAGATATTTTTCACATGTACATACAATTTATGATTCTGAGCTATGAGACGCCATGTTCAACTGCATGTATTATAATTGCAAGGTAATTATATTCTTGTGCATAAATGAATATATTATGTAGTTTTTAAAAGTATATAGCAAAGTAATAAATGGTATTTAGTCCATAATTTTGTAAAACGTTTCTCTTCACTATACAGAATACAGATTTCTACACTATTTTATAAAGAAGTGAATAAAAGAGTACGCTGGTTCCATATGCATAGATCGACCGAAAGTAGAATCGTTGAAGAAGGGAAGCGAATTTATTCATTGTTATTGGGGCATTCAACAACATACTATTTTCATAACGACCAGTGACATTAGCTTGAGGCCATTATGACGTTTAAGCAGGCTAATTTTATTAAATAAAACACGCTTCATGTGAGTGACGACTATACAAGACATTAGCGTAAAGATCAACTGTAGAAAATATATCAAGAAGGTGAAAGAAAGAAAATTTATAAATACGTGTTTTTGGAAAATTTAAAAAGTGATACAGGGAAGTGTTTATTTATTTGTAAAACTATAGGCCTATATATTATGTGGGATAAATAGTTATGGGGCACATTTTTTTATTTCTCGATTTTCAATCTAATACATCATGTCGATTATTCGTCAAGTTTAATAGCTATAAATTAATGAGGTTTGACATGTCAATCTTATAAAACTTTTGGAACTTTCGTTCTCAGGATATAATAGATTACACCATCATCAAGGGTGATAGCTCTTCAGGCAGGTCAAGCTGTATTATAATAAGCTTTTAATTTAAATGAAAAATTATTTATTTGAATCCATAGTATAATGTGTTTGTATAGAGGACCACGCAGACCAGTTGTTGGTACGTTTTAGGTTGTTAACCAACGCAGGAAATAATATTTTAAGTAAGCCATGTGCTTATTTAATCAATATATTTCTAAAGCTACCATAGAATAATACGTTTAGAAAGTTTTTAGATCGTCAAAATCACTGCAAGTGCAAAACTATTAAAGCTAATTAAATAATTTATTTATGATTGTTTATTAGCCATTTTTACCTGTACAAATTAAACATTTAATTTCAAATACATACATTGTATATTAATTGTTCAAAGCTATGACATAATCCTAAACAGCTCAAGTCAAGTTCATTTTTTATTGATTTCTTAGCCATACTCTAAGCAGTGCCTGTACTCAATTAATGATTTATAGTTTATTAAAGACCAATAATATTAATAACTCGAATAAACTGATAATAGAAACACATTAATGTGATTTATATTGTAAGTTAATAAGTTAATGAAACTTGTATATAATAAGTAGTAAATAAGTATTTTAAAATAGAATAAAACGAAAAACCAAATTTTATTGCAAATAAATACCAATTTCAAATACTTTAACAGAATTCGTTCAAGGTTCCACAACTGCCTTAGATGAAGTGACGATCGGTTGAAATACCTATTTTCTTCTGGATTATTTAAACATTGATTTAGATGTTTTTGCTGTCAAAGCGATCTTTGTTGATTACTTGTAATGTAACAGAATCGCAAACATATGTTGAATAGAACAAATTTTTAGACTAATATAAATTTAAAATAAATAGTTTTTTAAGTTTTGTTTGAAATTATTGGTAAATATGTTTTTCAGTCACCCTTAATGTATTTATTTTATAATGGTGAGTTTCAAAAAATTTTTAAATTGAATGCAATTTTTAAAAGAGTGGCGAAGTTTTAGCGCATTATGACTGAAATCTAATTAGTCTATATTCAATTTGCATTAACGTTGTAATTAAATTAACTCTTTTATAAATTCAATTATGTTTGCCAGATTGAAAGAAAATATTTCGAATGGGAATTCATTTACTGGCTTTACACCAATTTTGTCGGACTACTAGATTCAATTAATTTTATTGCTTTAGTTTGGTAACTGGCCAGTTTATCGCTTTAAATAAATAACACACAAATCTTCGGCACAAAACTGTTTTCAAAGCTATGTAATGACATTCAAATAATTATCAAAGTGATTGAAATGTATAGAGCGTTAAAATAAAACTAGATTTAAATTTTTTTTAAATATTCAAATACAACTCTTATTTGTATTTCCAACAAACAATAATTAAATTAGTACAACACGAAAAACATTTTCAAACCCTAAGCAAAAACATAAAAAATATACACACAAAAGAATCAATTTTCAATAACATTCTTGATTGAAGAAATTTATTGAAGCGTTTGAAATGTGCAGTGGCTATTCAATAAACAATTCTCTTTGGTATGTAATCACAGAATTCTGTAATGTCATATTAGCCTTTTTAAGAGTGTACTTTTTATTAGCTTTTACATAATATACTCAGGAGGCTTCATATAATAAAATAAATTTAGGTCTAAAATAAGAACTGAGCTAATAAAAACTGATATCTGATGAAATGACCAAAATTGTTATTTTAAAGATGGAGTAATTTATTGTTAAAATAACTGTTTGTAATTTAACAATAATGTAGAATACGAATAAGCCAAATATATATTCAAGCTGACTGACTGACTCATCACGAGTTTTCAAAAACCACGAAACCGTTTTTTTAGTCATACTTCTTAGACGTTGACTAAGAAAGGGTACTAAATTTGTTGTCTGTAAGCACCAGTCTACCCAAAATTGTATTTGAAAAAATCTAATTTTATATAAAATTACTCACGTTACGAATTGAACGCCAAGGATAGGAATGTTTTAAAGTGTTTTACGAGATATTGTAGAGATATGGGCGAATATGAGGACTGAATGAGTGTAGATGAACGAGTGTAATCATTGTTACTAACTAACTAAGGTCGACTGTTCCTTATAAAAAGCCATTTATTAATAATAGCCCAATAAACAGGGAATTTAAGTGACCTGAAGCTATACGTGGAATCCAAACCATATAGTATTGGTCTGATTCCCTACAAAACATTCGGACCCTGACTATAATAAAATAAATAAGTGTATAATTTACGATTATCACAATATAGATTAATTAAAAACCGCATTGAAAATTACGTTTCAATGAACATATAAACTAAGTGAAAGTAAAAGAAATGAAATATCTTAAGCTTTTTCACAAAAAAAAAAAAAATGTATACAGCAAAACACAGAACAAGTTATAAAATTTACTTAAGAGCTTAACTCACTACAATTATAAAGAACAATCTCGTAATTATAAAAACTGATTATAAACTTAATTACCGAATATTTTAAGACTTATTATTCGGTAATTAAGTTTATGAGCAAGAAGACTGTGTTGAGTACTTTGAGTAGTAATTGACAATCTAACACAAAAACAATTTAAAGAGTTCGATCTACGTACTATTTTGAACTAAAGATTACCTATTTACAAACTAAAAATAAAAATAATAAGTTAACAATGCTTTAATATAAGCACTAGGACTGTATTATTTTTTTCAGTATTAGGACTTGTGTGTTATAAAAATTGGTAAATTAAATTCATACATTTTTACACGCCGCAGGTTAAATGCCTAAATTAAAAATGTACGATTACTTTTAAAAGTTGGAGTTAACTGCCGCTGAGATGGTTGCAGAAACGAAAGGAATATAAATGACATAAAATTGGAACAAAAGTAGGATCTTTGTAATCAGTAAAAGTTTGTTCCAGGTGCAAATAATCCTTGTAGGGTCTGGAATAATTTAACTTGTGAATGTTTTGTTTCCGTGCGGAGAATATCGCTCACAGATCGTTAAACACTCGTTAAATTATCAGATTTGATTATTTATCAATCATCTCTGATAACTTATAGTGAATCATATAATATTTACCGCATTTGTAACATTGAATTTTGTGGCTCGTAGATTTAAAAAAAATCTGCCACATTAAAAATTCTGATGAAACAATTAATTCAATTTTACAAAAAAGAAACAAAGAACGTGTGTCTCATATTTAACTGTGTTTCTTAAGTCATATGAGAGCCATCCTCTTCCGTTTCCATATCATTAAATATTGTTATAAAAAATTTTTAGTATAGTGCATGTCATTGTCCATTTAAATCATCTTTAACATGCAAATTCTCTTGGTTACATAGCGTGCAGTACTTTACATTCATCTATATAAAGTAGATAGATAACATATGATCTAGTAATAATGTTTTTGTAACTTAAAAACTAGTTCAACATTTTCTACGGAGGTTTTATCGTAGCAAACAAAACAAGTACATAAAGTATAAAACCTTTGTATTACAATAAAAAAAATGTAATCACCATGTTTTTTCGGAATTATGCTGTTAACGTCTTTAGGGTGCGGAAGTTGTAATGAATATGGAATACTGCAAGTCAGAAGCTTCTCACCTTTGTTTTATTCATGTCCTTTTACAAACAGTTTAAATCAGCTGAAAAACGATTTGTTGTTTTAAGCACTAGCTTTATCATCAACTAACTTTGCTGCAGTAAAGTACTAAGAAAAATTTTACATTATTGTTACAAGTAAAGACTGTTTAGACTTTTGATCAAGAATTCCTTTAATCAATAAATTAATTAATGAATTGTTAACTTACGTTAAACATATGGTCTGCTGCCAGTTTCGTTTAATAATAAACTCTTCAAATTTCTTTTAGCAAATTTATTGTTTTGCTGCTGCTATTTTTTTCTATTAGGTAAATGTAAATCCAACGTAATTTGAACACTTGAACTACTAACATTAAATAGCCTCTACATTTTTAGGCCATGTTTGACTCTTTTTTTGTCTATTTACACCAATGGACAATTTCAACCCGTAGCCATCTGCATATGAAGCAGATGATCTAACCACTAAGTTATCAAGATGTCTAATGTATAATGCAATATTATTTTATTTGCATATTCATATTCTGAAAAGAAACCATGTTTTATTTTGAACTAACGATTATAATTTTATAAGAATTTTGTAGCATATTCTTTTTTCAACAAGTTTTGCTGGCAGGTGCACGTCACGTAAGTTTTTCATTTTGAGTATATTATACTAGCACAACTTTATTCAATTAATGCTGCCTGAACTGTACTACAGCACATGCACATATGCACATATACGGGTTTTTAATGAAATCAACCATAAATGTTGTGAAAAAGTCAGCATATAACATCGTAGGATGTTCATTTTAATTATTGTGTAGTAGAACTTAGAACATTTTTAACTATTCCAATATCTTTCAAGAAAATCTAATTTCATTGCTATAGGACAAATAGTGTTTTAAACGTAATATAAAATTTAGATTTGATCAAGTTATAAAAGGGAAGAATGTCATTCAAAGTTGTATTGGAAACTTAAACACGCATTTGGAATGAGGTCAGGCAGTTCAACTTCGGAATACACTCGGTCCCCAGGGACCTAACTTCCAACTCGGGCCATGAACTTCTGAACTGAAAACATTGGTTGTTATGACATTAATCACTAGCATCATGAAAGGGTTGGTCTTTAGGTATTAAAAAAGGTCACTTTAAACAATTTCATCCATATCTGAACAAACTAGTGCTACTTCAAAAACATGTTTGATCAGAAGTAGAGGAGTTAAATCAAAAATTATTTTATTGAAATTTTGTTGAATAAGTGTTAAGTCTTCTCATAGGTAGTAGATGTGTTGAGGAAAATAACAAAACAAAATGTTCTAAAAGAAACATGGCTACATAAAGTGCCTGATTGGGCCACTCTAGGTACGACCCATTAAGAAAACATGCGATATATTTTATTAAAATGTTGAGAATATGGGAAAAGGTTAATAATTAGCCTTGCATAAAGTAAATCTTTTTGTATTATTTATATTTGTATATTATATTATATTTGTATATTATATTTGTAAAAATCACATACAATCACATATATTAAAAAAAAAAAAAAAAACAACAATCGAGATAAGACACATGTTATCAATTGTTATTTGTTAAACAAATAATAAGGTTAACGTACCTTTTGTCGTCTCCAGCTACAAAATCCTATTTATTAGATTACCGTTATTTGTTATTGACTAAATATAAATTTTAATTACCTATTGCAAAATTTGGTAAAGTTTTTGAAATTTTGAAGTTACGGGAAACTCTGCATGATTAAAAACTAAAACACTAGATTATAGCTATAAATGGACTACAGAAATAAGTATATTATATTTTGGATATGTTACTGGCAGAGCCAAGCAGAAACTTTAATATCATATAAGTTATTTAGTATAAAAAAACAATAATGAATACCATTGATATTAAACAATCCCTTACAAGTGAAACTGCAGAAAACAGTTGCCTTTAAAAGTCCCTATTATTCCTAAGTGCCATCTAACTTTGAGCGACATTCCCCTTCCAAAGATACTCGTAGTATTTTGAAGGGATCCTCCCCTCCCCCTTCACTAGAGACCGCCACGATCCCTCATGAACGTTTCCCTACACAAGATTCAACAATGCTTTTCAGGGAACCAACAAAACAAAGTGAAGCTTAATATACAACTGGTAGCTTCCTAAAGTGGAGTAACTTTAAGACATTTGGCATAGTATTTGTTTGGAAAAGTTTTTATGGTGATAAACTATATTTATTTTAACAACGAAGTGGTTAATAAAACCAGTATCTTAATCACTATGGCTTTGGTAAAATCTTAGTTGTGTATTTGTTGTTAAATTTAAAGCGAAACTATATTTTATCACGTTAAAAATTTTAATTTATACATTTAGCATTACATTAATTCTTTTTCCAGACTATCTAAACATGTTAAACTTGTTCCCCCTAAAAAAAACATGTTATATATTTACACATTTTTGAGTAATAAATGTGTACATTTGATGTACAAAGAAAACTAGTTAAAATTTCGCTACTTGTTTTGTTCCAAGTAGGATAAAACATATTAAAACTTCGATGTAACCTGAAACATTACTATTTAATAACGCATGATTGAACGAGAAAACAATGGTGTAATAGTTTTCATAGGCCTCGTAGTTACTTAGAAAACTACCTTCAAACTCGGATGCACATTATGTCAGCGCCGACAGTAGGTGTCCATGTTGGATGGTAATCACTGTCAGAATGTGTATGGGTGAGAATTGAATAACAGGCTTGTCAAAGAGCTGAAATCAAACTGATACTACGGCGTTCGGATTCCACGTTAAGCTGTAGTTCGCTTAATTGCACTGACTATTGGGCTATTAATAAATGGCTCTTTCTAAGGAACAGTCAACCTAAGTAACTCCTTCATCTACACTCATTTGTCTCTTATATTCATCGATTTCTCTACGATCGCATCCAAATGATGAAAAATGAACTAATAATGAATAGCTACTATTCAACTCAATGAATAACCGACGTTATATTTAAGGTTACCATTTTCTAGTTTAAAATCAAAGTAGGCGCTTGGTTATATACATATTTATCCCACATTATAAGTATGTGAATATTGATATACACTGCCCCATACAAGTTCAAACAGATTCCAAATACATAACAATATAACACTGTATGCAATGTAAAGATATATATTTACGTGGCATTTTATTTGTATCACCTTCTTGATATGTCTGTTACAATTGATCATTAAGTTAATGTCTTGCATAATCGTCACTCACATGGAACATGTTTCATTCAATTAAATTGCTCTGTTTAAACGTCATAATGGCCTCAAGCTAATGTCACAAGACATTACGTAAATCGGATGTTGTTGAATGCCTAATGAATAACCTAATAACCATGAATAAATTGGCCTCCCCTTCTTCAACGGTTCTATTTTCGATCTTTTTATGCACAAGGAACTAACGCATATTTTATTCTTGTTACTTGTTTATAAAATAATGTAGTAAGTTGTATTCTGTAAAGTGAAAGAAAGATTTTACAAATTTACTGACAAAATACCATTCATTATTTTTAAAAAGTATGTACTTTTTTTAAATACATGTACATACATGTAAAAAGCTATGTACTTTTAAAAAGTACAAAATATATTCATTTATGTACAAGAATATAATTGTCTTACAGTTATAATATGGTATACATACAGTTGAAAATGGTGTCTCATAGCTCAGAATTAATGTTTTCAGTAATGACTGTAGCCTACAGAGAGTTCTCTACTGGTTGGAATCATACTGATCAGAAACAAATTGTTCGGTCCAGACAGTACAGAAAGTTTCTTAAGGTACTTCACGTAGATCAGAATATCGTAATGAAGCGATATATTGTAATTGAAACAACTTACACAAGTTGAAGTGATAAAAAAGGGCAAATATTTTTAAATACTAATAATATTTCTCATATTCTCACAAGTGTTTAGCCTTTTTGATTAGAATTGTGAAGTCTAAAGTGAGTTTAACCTATTCGTAAACAATAAAACTTCAACCTAATCGAAAAAAAACACAAAAACAATGAAACTTTTTGTATAGTGTAAAACTGATTATACATATAGTTGTAAATTAAATATGTCATGGGTTCAGTTGGAGTTTCATGCATTGAAGGTTTATATGTTTTACGTACTTCACCCATATATAATTGATCTATGTAGTTTCAGATAGTGAAAAAAATCACCCACAGACATAACGAGATAATATCAATTGATCTTTAAATTGTTTAAGGGCAACAAAGACAAAAACAACGTATAAATAAGACTAAACTAAGAATTTGACTAAAGTATGACTAAGATTAATGTGTGACTAAGAATAACGAATAACACAGACTAACGTAAAAACTGACTAAGACTAAAGACCAATGAACTACAGTATGATTAAGCAGTGTTTAATACTAATTATCTAGGTAAACAGTTTACTAAGTAAAAAATTAACATCGATACAAATATTTTAGTTTCGTTACGTTCTTTATGTTATTTCTTGTGACTAACGAAATCCGACGAAAAATAATAATAAAATGTGCAACTCTGCAATTTGTTTTAGCTGACACACTTACAAATTCCATAAACTGAACAAACTACTGGAAGAATTGTAAAGGAAAGGAGACAATAAGTAGTAATGGAGTGGAAAATCAGAAGACAGGGTTTCAATTTCAAAAATGTGATATTCTCAGATTTATGGTTACTACTTCATCAAATTCCATTTCAACGAAGTTGTGAACTTTGTATTGTGTGGATACAAGACATTAAGATTTTTATATTAACTAAGGCAGTATGGTAATATAAAAATATTATGTTTTGTGGTTTTAATTACCTAACTGCGTTGAAAAATTTATTGATTGAACGCAAATAATGTTTTTGGTTAAATATATTTTTTCAAAATCTCCTTAACTTCCAGAAAATTATCTGTTATTTTGCCACATTACCACTAATTCAAACCTTAACGGAGCTATCCTTAAACCACTGGTAGTGCCTTTTTAAAGAGTTTTGAAATTATCTTAATAAATAAATCTGGCATACAACTTTTTTAACTTACTCAAATAAACAGAGTACACTTGCTGTATTTTTAACGGAAATATATTAATACAAGCTATTTATCATAACTTCGTATAATATCCAGTAAAAAAAAAAAAAAAAAAAAACAAACATTTTGTTAAAAGGAAGAACCTAGAATAAATAATTGTCTTGGCCTAAATAATTTAGATTGTGACCAGTCGATATTTAATTCGTAAGTTGAACATACTTATTGTGGAAAATGATGAATGAACAACGATTTCGGGACGGACGTCTCACGTTGGGTACTTTTTAAAGCTATGCACAAACTAAAATCACAATTTTCTATGTAAGGATTATAAAAATATATAATTTACGTGGTGCGTGCGCGCACGTGTGTGTGTGTGTTAATGGCGTTGTACGTGTATGAGTGGGAGGGTGGATTAACAACACTGTACAGCGTACACGCATGTGAGAACGGGTGAGTTACTACCACTATGTGTGTGGGGTTTGTGGGTGGGTCAATATCACTAGTTATACGGAGACTACAATAGAAATCTTATAAGACCAAACGTAGGTTAGGAGGGTCATCAGTAGTTACGTTTTCTCAAAGAGCTTCCCGTAAATAACTTTGAATAGATGGTGAATAATGTTATTAACTAACCTATAATGTCGGCACTGGTGTCGTAGTTCTGTAACCAAGCTACTTGGGATCAGTGTTGTGGAGATTGTAGGCAATACAGGTATGTTCTATTCTTGGTTCTCTAAATACTGACACAGCTTCCACTCATAGGTTTGCCTTTGACGCATGAAGTGTTGGTGAAGTGGTCAGGGTTCAGATGCTATGTATAAGATAAATCTATTAGGCTTATCAGTTAGCTGAAAATCGGACCAATACTATTGGTTCGAATTCCACGTAAAGATATAGGTCCCTTAGTTGCTCTAGCTATCAAGGTATTAATAATTGGCCCTTTCAGAGCAGAAGTTGAACTCAGTTAGTAGCTAGACTACACAAGTCTCCCACACCTATGTGATCATTTATATACGCCTTAAAATATGCACAAAGTTGTGTCTACGTCTCATATTTGAGAATCGTAACCTTTATACCTTTTTCTGTCTTTCCATAGTTGTTCTCTGAATACATCCTCCCAATTCCTTTTTTATTAACATATTTTGTTCAATCCGTCTATTCATCTGCTCCGTTGTATTCCTTTTGGCCAGTGGGCTTCTACTTGTTCTTGTGGCTCCAATACTTCCATAGGGGTTCTTCTCCCAAGTCGTTCTTTTAACACGTCTAAACAATCTCAAAAATTTATTATATATTCATTTATTAAGTTTTTAATTTTTACCTTCTTTCTAATGACCAAATTTTAAACTATCTTATCAGGCCTTTCCAGGAATATTTCTCCAAAACTTAATATCTCTTGATTGCATTCTTCTTTATTTCCTGTCATTAATTATGTATTTATATTTATAAAACATAAATAAACAATAAATTATGGTTAATAAATTCTGTTGACAGCAATTATTCACCAACTCCAGCTGTTATATCAAGGGCCATTAGTGTTTAAATGTAAACAACTAAGGAGCAACTAAATACTCTGTCCATAACATTTATATAGATTGTTTTGTTATGTTTTGATAAGTTGCTTTTATATGAAAGACATTTTGTAAAATTTGTGTTGTTTATAAATAGGTTTTATTTTGAAAATTTGAGGTGACCCAAGTGATATTTAATGTAATACAGTAAGAAAAAGTAAAATATATAAATTTTATTCTTCCAATGCTTTAATAAGATGAACATAAAAATAAAATAATTCAAGCTATAACAGGACAAAATATAAAGAGGAAATTAAGAGGAGTTTATCTAAAAGCTCCTGGGAGTGATAAAACAGATAGCCTAAAACTGGCTTAATGGTGAAAGTTGTTTGTCAGGGCCTTATGTCTCCTATGGGAGTAAATAAAATAAGGCAACATGTCTTTATTTTTTAAATGCGCTCATGTATGAACTGTGTTTAACGTATGTCAAGTGCTTTGAGTATTGGTTGTAAATACATGAATGCACCTGTATATTTATCTTTAACAATCGTATTGATTTTAAAGGCAAGTTTATTTGATTTCTATCCACTTATCGACTCCAGTATTTACTATTGCATTGAAATAAGAAGGAGTTGCCATTAGTTGATATTTACGCAAATTACAGATTTATAGCGACACAGATATTAACAATACCCTAGTCACTAACGACATCATAAGCTTAATAAATATAATCAAAAACGATGTACTCAATTATCACAAAATCTCATGAACCAAGATATTTGAAGGGAAGTTAGCTTTTTTTTATCATAGATAACCAATAATGAAGGATTTCTCTCGAAATTGTATTACTAAGGGGAATACAATTTTATCGATTCCTTTGTTATATTATAAAACAATCAGCATATTTTTTTGAACGGCTGGTTTAAAAAAAAAATAATAAATATGCCTAGCTTAATTGGTTTTCCCTGTTAAATATGAAATATCTATTATAATTAGGCCAGCCACTAAGTGGAATGCATGATACATTACGCATATGTAGGGGCTGCACCAGCAGAGGAGAGTCATTCCACCGCTGAGCTGCCTTACTTCAAGGGTATAACTAACTTCCACTTTCAACTGTTCAACTTGCGCAACGGTGTTTGGTTGAAAAATTAATGTTAATGAATCGTACAAGAGTTTCTAATTGTTATTTATCGTTTACATTATTATTTACTGTGTTACTGCTACTATTAATTAAAACTTGAGGACACCCCTGCGCACTTCACTTACCAGCCCCGTAACACTCTGTGCTCGTTACATCTCTGCCTGCGGCCTCGGCCTGTAGCTTTTAACTACAAATTCTAGTAGGTTGACTTTATAACGTAAAATCACAATATTACATTCGTTAACAGTATATCACTCACACTACTTGCATTGTTACCTGTTTATTTTAGTAACCTATAAATAGCCAATGGTATTATTTAGCCTATTTAAAACGAGTTCATTTCATTTGGTTTACCTTTTTTTTTAACAGCTGAAGATTAATTAAATAAATAAATAAGATAACTATTGAAAACCTCAAGACCAGTAGAGCAAAGCCCTACAATAGAATGTGAATGAATACCTATAACCTTCTCTGGTTTAACATTATGAACCATCTAACCTCTTCAATTTTACAAAGACCATTGTTTACATTCCGACATTGTTAAAACATTTTGGAGGTCATAATTTACATTTGAACAGCTGTTACTTTTTGATTAATTTAATTATCTCTCCGTGTGATTTTCATGGCGGAAAACATACTTTGAGGGCATCCCTTGCTCTTCAGGCTGAAGACCTTGAAGAATTAAGATCTTATTGAACAACTACGAACATAGGTAAATTTGTTGACACCTCAATCGTTTAAATTGGTTAAGAAATAAAGGAGGGGTTGCGTTGACAAACAATGGCTTCAAGTATTATATATAAGGATTTTAATATTAAATAATGTATTGATTAAATCGATATAGGCTTGATTCGTTGGAGTTGATCAAACCAACCAATGGTCACTGCTTCTAATGACGTTAAATTAATGCACATACGACCAATTGCGTCATCAGCACGTAGCCTGCCGTCATGATTGCAATTTCAATTTTAAAATGGAAATAAATATTAGAAGAAAAGTAGTTATCTATCTCACTTCCACCACTCAGTGTAATTCACTCGTACCAGTGTGGTCATAATGTCTTTTTCTGAGCTGCCTACCCCTAACTCTGGCATGATTGCTCTACATTTTAACCCCTCTCAAGCAGACTTATATATACTTACTTTGTTATCTAGGATAATGGCAGGATGTTGAGTTTTATACTTATGTGATGATATAGAGAAAACCATGTAGGGAAGGTTAAGCAAGCATAGCCACCCATAGTACGCAAGGGATATCGGTTAGTAATGTAATACATTCGCATGTGGATAACAAATGACATTTATTTGTACGTATAACGGAGTAATTAGATGCTTTATGGCTTTTTGCAGTTAATATCAATGGCAAATGCAAAATTAAGGCATACAAATGAATATTTTGTTTCAAAATAAAAATCTGCAATAACAAGTTTGATGTTTAGTCACTATCTCTGTCATGGGATCTGTAATACGTTATGTAAACTGGCTTTGAACATGCATTCCTACGTCCATATATATTAATAGTTTCGTTTATTAGTCCTATATTAGCTTCAATACTTTGTTAAATGTTAAAATTGAATGTTTAATACAATAGTTTAAGTAATCAGGCAAATAATAAATACAGTTATTTTAAAATTTAAAATGTTTGAAAACATTGGAATTTCCCTTTGTAAAAGCCGAAAACAACAATTTTGATCATGAAATAAGTTTTCTCACCTTTTGTAAATAATAATAATAATCAATTTACATTTAAACCAAAAGTATTATTATTTTACTACAACATATTCAAGTGGTTTTCGTTTTATAATTATACTTAGTTTTATAATATATACGAATAACATTTAGTTGACATTTACAATAAGAGAATATGTGCACGTGATCGAAAACCTATAATGATTTGATTAAACAGCACAAACACAAACTTGAGTTAAGAAAAATTTTAAAAACTTTGACAATGAGAAGAATTTACATTTTACAAGGGACTTTTCTTGTACTAAATAGTAAATTTTTCGTGATCTTTAAAATTTGGCTTACAAAAACTTGATTTTTTCGTGGTTTAAGTAGATTTTACGTATGTGATATAATGATCTTTGTTCAATATATCAAGCTATATAAAATGTAATATTGCTTTGTAATTTAGGAATTTTAAATTAATGCATTTGGTAAAAAGTATTATCTGTGGTAAACCATCATTATTAAGCCAAATATAAATGGAAATTCCAAGATTATCTGCAATGGCTTTTAATTGTAAGTTTTCATCTCATTTGGGAAAATTGTGTCTGTAAAATATTGCACTTTGTTCTTTTAGAAGATACTACTCGACATTTTTTATAAAAAAAGCCCCTATATTTGTGTATTTAAAACATTTAATGGGTATGTAAAGTGTACATAAAGACCTGTTACATGCATTCGTTTGATAATGTGTTTCAAATACAATTTCTGTATTGAAACTACTATAAACCCAATCTTTAGAACAAAGCCTGTTAAGTAAGGATTCTAACGGATTAAATAACACCATACATACAAATCCTGCTTCAACGAATTAATATTTGCTATATTCCGAAGTGTATTTTGATAAAAGTCAGAACAACTATGACTTTGAACAACTTATAAAAGTATGCTAGTTAATTTTTGTTCTTCGACTTTATTATCCAGTGGAATAAAGCAAATCATTACTATGATTTAGACAAAATATATAATTAAATGTTCCTTAAATAATTAACTGATCGGGTGCTCAGAACTTGTTTTGTATGATTATTATAGACTTGTTTCAGAATTATAGCTAAATTTTGAAAACGTCCATGAAAAAAATAAATAAATAAATAAAAATAAAAAACACGTCATGGTTACGGTTAATGGTTGTCTATCTTAACTTATCTAAATACCATCCAAATGACAAAATAAAAATTTAAACACATATACTGAAGATCATGTATTCATTATTCATTTCTAAGACGCTGATATATGGGGGAATATGAGGGGTGAATGAGTGTGATAAGTGTAGATCAATGAGTGTAGTCATTTTTACTATCTGAGTTCAACTTAGTTCATATAGGACTATTTATTATTAGCCCAACAGCCAGGATTGCTATGGGACCTACTATACATGGAATCCGAACCACGTAGTGTTGGTCTGATTTTCAGCTAATTGACAAGTCTGACACTCAGTTATCTTCCCTACACAACATCTGAACCTTGACTACCATTAATCATGGACACCCCAGATTATTCTAGTAGTGTCCACGTCGATAGCAACCATTGATAGGACGCCGTATTGGTATTAAGAGGACCGAATATTGTACCTATCACCTACAATCTCCCAAACACTTTGTCCCAAAGTAGCTGGGTTACAGCACTGCACCAACAGTGCCGATTCAATTCTCCAGCTGTGAGAATACGAATATCAAACTATTTTCTCCGATTGAAACATGCCAGTTTGGCTGAAATGGCTGGATTCAGCAGTTCACTACCGGCGTCAACAATCCATTGTTGGGAACCAAAGAATAGTACACAATAATGTGCTAATGTAAACCGCACCAAAATAGTCCGATGATAGCTGTGGCATGTGAAGCCCCCTCCTCACTTCTTGCCCAGCAATGTTGTCAGATAGAAATTAGTTAAAAATATTGATGCTCTGTCTAAATATCTATTGCAGTAAACAAACACTATCGTTTGTTATTACGAACCACGGTACATAGAAAAGAAGACAGAAGGGGTCACGCACATCTGCAAAGACGTCACATTGGTGAAGTTGCAAAAATAAACACAAAAATACTGTTCTAATTCCCATAATTATAATTCAAGCTGATAAGTGGTAAATAACTTGCTCAACTATTCAGCTCTATACTTTTATATAATTGGTGGATTTAGTTACCAGTATTTAATATAATACTGGTAACTAAACAAACTTAAACAAACCAGCTGATTTTGACCATATGACGTTACAGTCTACTGCGCAGTATATGAATTGACAGTATTGAACATGCGCATACTTGTCATAGATGAAACTTGTGTTTTGGTGATTCTCAGAAACGATATGGCAACACCGCCGAAAATGTCATCGGACTATTTTGGTGCGATTTACACTAGTTCATGTTTATGTGCATCGTTGTCTCCATAAAAACCAACTTTTTGTGCCTTTATACAATTTACCGGAATTGCTTGGTCTTGGTGGAACAGAAGCGTAGTAGCTACTCCAGACAGGATAGTCAGTGTTTGAGTAACTAATCTAGCTAATTGTTAGTAATTTACTCGATTAGTAATTGTTAACTTAAATACTTGCAAACCAATTAAACTTAAATCAAATAAACAATTATTACATAAATACGGCGTGAATCAGTGTGAAATGTACTATTATTTATTACTGAATAAATAAAAACGTTGAAAGCATAGTTGACTGAATTAACTTCACAGACTTAAGGGTCTCAGTTTAATCAAAGTTACAGCCAAACAAATAGTAAAAGGCACCAGCTGATAGCCACCAGCTGTTTTTTGTTTTGTTAATGGGCTGTAACATCAAGTCTCAGTTTGCTTCAAAGACCACATTTTCTCATTTAAATTCAATATTAGCAACTTTTTTTATTGTGTTTATACCGTAATAGATGATATAACCCTGAAACTGAAAATATTGGTTCTTTTGTAAAAAAAATTACTAAATATATCTTAAAGATAGCTCATAATATAGCCTTGGTTTACACTACGGCTTGTAATACTAATGTGGATATTTAAGTTTACATAATTTATATAATATTTTATCCTTGTAAATTATTTATTATATACGTCCGAGATGTTTTGCCGTTGACGAGAGTTGTTATACATAGGTTATATTTGTTGATTTTTTTTACAAGTGAAGAATAACATTTTAAAATTGTTATATTTGCTAACAATGTTGTTAGCATTCAAAGGATGTTGAATGTTGACCTTTTTTGTATTTTTTTTTTTTTTTTTGCAAGTTTAAACATCGGTTAGTTGATATTTTTGGTAATTACTGTATGTGGCTTAAATCCCACTAGATATTTGTTATTAATGTAATATATCTAACTGCTTTCGTGTGGTTGGGTTTGCACATGTATTTAAGCATGTAAATAAATAAATAAAAATAAAAGACGTATATATTTTTATTCATAATTAAATCCATTCTCATTTTGATTAAAAACTATCAATATATATATATATATATATATATATATATATATATATATATATATATATATATATATATATATATATATATATATATATATATATATATATATATATATATATATATATATATATATAAACAATATAATATCAATATTATATTATACGTTACATGAAAACGAGCATAGACGCTACATTTTAGTTTTACTACTTCAATTTTTTATTATATGTATTATTCTGTACATGGATGGTAGTGAGTTAAAAAGTTCTAAAAATAGGGTGGAGGTGACACATCCCCAACGTCGTCCGAGCCACCTGGCGCCCTCAAAATTTATTCTTTCATCCAACAGGAAGGGATAAAACTGTAGTAATATTAAAATATTGCAGTACAGATTAAGTATAAATATTTGGTCTCTATTCCAAAACATGAATAATATTAGGAAAATACAATCAAATGATTATTTCACACGTTTAATTTTACCTTTTAACCTCAGATCTAAGGTTAATATTACAGTTTATAGATTAAAAGTTTGATATCATTTATCAGGACAATGAATCATATACTGTACTTACTTATCTTAAATTTGGCTCGAGTTTCTTAAAGGTTCAAACGTCAAAGCAAACAATCTTATAGTCTTATATGTCTTATAGCGAGTTTATTAATTCGAACATTCGAGTTTATTATCATTAATACTATTATAAAGTAAGCCTGCGTATATATTGAGATTTAATTTTTATACTGGAAGAATGATTTTATTACAGCTGTTCTTCAATTTGTTAGTTTTTAAATAGTATTAATAATAATTAATTAATATAAAATGGGTATATTTTATCAAAACGACATGTCAACAATCTGAACCAATCATAGAAATGCTAGTGGCTCAGGCGTTGGACTACAGAGGGTAAGGTTTAAGGTTCGTATCCCCAACTTCTTGGTTCGTAGGTACTTCACTCGTTGAATAAATTTCACGCACAGGCCTGCAGGCTCATGTGAACCGGAGAGTGAAGTTTTTTATACAACAAAATTGAACAATAACAAATAAAACCGTAAATTAAAGTAGTAGCGAAACAACCCTAATCTTCCGCCATGAAAGCATCAACCTAACAAGTAACGTAGTTAGAGTAGTTGTCAGGGATTGCCAGCAGCTCTTCTGGCGACCAGAATACAAAAAGACCTAACGAGTGACGCCAGAGGCAACCAGTTGTCCGTGACTGGAGACGTTCGTTGATTTGTAAGTAAACACGAAAAGGTGTAGCTTTGCGAATCATGTAAGTATTCAATGGCTGTCTTGATTATAGTGATCTAATTAATTTTTACTGAACAAATAAGAAGAAATCATGTTTATTTTACTTATATAAAAACGTATCTCTATACTACTGTATTACATCTGAAATGCAAATGTACAAGCCTGGTTTTCCTGTTTGATTTGATCGTACTGTATGATATACATTAGATTAAAATGTAACATAGTTTTATTATGATATGAATAAAATGTTTTAAAATTAAATTATTAATACCAAATATTTTGATAGTTTATTCCTCAAAGCAATTAATAAAAGTATAAGAAAATTTTCTTAAATCGATTGTAAATCTTAAGTCCTATTTTTATACCATTTAAGCAGGTTAAATAATTAAAAGTTAAATACTCCGTTTTATTAATTAAACAATATAAAATGATTTGATTCTGAAAAAAACATGACGGTTTTATGTAAATGATAGCCCTGCTAGTTTTTTAGTGTGATTTATTTTGCCTCACAAATAATTAATTAAATATATATGTTAGTGGAATACAATTTTACTGTAAAAACGTTTCCGAGCAAAAATGATATGCATCACACGTAGTACCATTCCTCTATTATTAATATTAACGTGATTAATTGATTAAAACGATAAAATAAAAAAGTAAATATCCCAACAACGTTCTCCTGGTTAGTAACACATATAATGATGAAATAACAATAACCATGGACGTTGACGTTTTCTCCTTCCATATAAAGGTTCATACAAAGATTTTACGTATTTATATTTTGATCTCTGTTAAAGATATATAAAATGTCATATTGATTTGTTATTTAAGAATTTTATATTAATGCATTTGGTATAAAGTATTATCTATGGCAAACCATGATTATTAAGCCAAACAAAAAATGGAAATTCCACGATTATCTCCAATGGCTTTTAATTGTAAGTTTTCATCTCATTTGGGAAAATTGTGTCTGTAAAATTGTGCACTTTGTTCTTTTAGAAGATATTACTCGACATTTTTTCTAGAAATAAACCTATAATTGTGTTTGTAAAACAGTTAATGGATATGTAAAGTGTACATAAAGACCTGTTACATGCATTTGTTTGATAATGTGTTTCAAATACAATTTCTTTATTGAAACTACTATAAACCCAATCTTTAGAACAAAGCCTGTTAAGTAAGGATTCTAACGGATTAAATAACACCATACAAACAAATCCTGCTTCAACGAAGTTATAGTTGCTAAACTCTGAAGTGTATTTTGATAAAAGTCAGATAAATTATAACTTTTAACAACTTATAAAAATATGCTAGTTCAGTGGAATAAAGCAAATCATTACTATGATTTAGACAAAAATATATAATTAATTTTCCTTTAAATAATTTACTAATCAGGCAATCAGAACTTGTTTTGTATGATTATTATAGACTTGTTTCAGAATTATAGCAAAACTTAGAAAACGACAAAAAAACCTTTTTGTTACTGTTGACTATTGTCTATTTTAACTTATCTAAATACCATCCACATGCCAAAATAAAAATTTAAACACATATACTGATGACCAGGTTCATAAAAAATGCATTTTTCAGTGCATTTAAACATTTCTTCGAGAACATAAAACACATTATTTAGAAGAGATGGTTGAAGTCTTTAGATGGTAATTTGTCACTGCGTTTGTGTTGGCGTAAAGAATGCTTAACTTTCATCTACCATGAGAGAGATGAAGGGAGAGTGGTCGAGTGGTCTAGGGCGTTAGCATTTTGTACCTGAGTTAGAGATATTGCAGGGAATGTTAGTGTTTAGCTGTTCTATTCAACCTAGTATAGACCGCGCGGCGAAGGTCCTGCCTCGAGCCCGCCGAGCGGTGATGCGGAGGAGACGGGTAGAGGGACCAATATGCCTGCAGTCCTGGAAACATTCGCTACTGTCAGACTTTCCCACGCTTGCTTCTAAAATAAGTTACGTTAATTGTTACCGACGGATGCACATTCAGAACGTTTCCAGACTGCGTGCGATATATTTGCTTGTGGTTTAGCGTGTTAAGAATGTTTACTCAAGTGTACGATAAACAATTATTTAGTCGATTATATGTTTGTTTTTATCTAACTACCGCAGTGTAATAAGTCAGTTTTTTTTTTTCCTTTAAGTGTGTTAAAAGTTTGCAGTCTGTCGGGCTTACTGGTTTAATTCTCATAAAAACAACGTTATTTTGAATCCATATTTTTATCATTATTTATTTACCAAACGTTGTGTATGAGGCGTCATTTAAAATGCTATCATATTGCGCATTGGGTTTGCTTTTGATATTATGAATACATACGCCTAGTTTTGAAAAAATAGGTGAAAATAAAAACTTCAAACTAAGTAATTTTTATATTTATTCTATTAAACTAATTAGGCCTATGAATCCACAAAGCAGTTCAACGAGTAATTTCACTCTTGAACAAATGCAATTTTTTCGGAAAAGACCGTTTAAAAATAACTTTTAAATTTGGACACGCGTGATCATTTATCCGGTTAAAAAAACAGCGTTCTAATGAGATTAAAACCAACATGGCCGACAGCCTCTGCAGACTCTTAAAGTTGTAAAATTAGTGAACGTAAATCCCAAAAAGTTTATTCCTTTAGTGGTTTCTACCTCAACCATGGCTCGCTTTATTCCTAAAGTAGCCCAAGGAAAAACTACTAGAAGTCAGGCTAGGGAAATTATTTGGAGAGTAAGTGAGTTCATGGCGAATGAGGCCAAATTAAGAGATGAAGAACGAATCCCCGTAAAAAAATCTTTAGAACGAACTGCAGTTGCATGTAGCATTTCAACAACTCTTATAAAGGAGATTCGGCGTGAAAAGTGTTTATGGGACACTTCAGCGGAAGGAGAGTGTTCGTTCACAACTCCCTAAAAGTACAAGAGAAAAAGAACAGCGTCAGAACTAGACGATTTCGACAAATGTGTCGTTAGAAGAACCGTCCAAGAGTTTAGAAAACTGATAAGTCACTCCCCACTCGTCATTTTTATTTTAAACCAGTTTAAATAAAAATTATATGTATTTTAAAGATACGGGATTTCACAGAAATATTTTTCTTAGTGGCAGTAAGAAGTATATATTTCTTAGTTACTTAATTTCAATTAAAGTTATTAACTGATTTTTAATTTTTTATGATATATTTAATTGTTGTTATTGATATACGTTTTAATTTGTTAACTTTCAAACTCTTAATCTATTTGATGTTTTTATTTTAAATACTGGTCTAATTATAAGAGATACTGAAATACAAAAACTCCGTAAACGCGTAAACAGTCAGCCTTTACGATCTGTCTGTGACCGCCTCGCTCAGAGTCGATGTTTTTATATGACTAGTAGGCCAGCCAGGAGGCCGGACCTTCAGCGCGCGTACTAAACCGTACTGGTTCTTAACTTTACTCTGTCTCATAAGTTCCCCGCACTCATCAACAGTCTATGGGGAATGAGTAGAGTAGGGCGAAAGAGGTGATTAGCTTCTCCTTAAAAAAAAAAAAAAAAAAAAAAAAAAAAAAAAAATAGTACATAAAACATAAAAATGGCATTGTTGTTGGTTTTTAATTCTTGTTATGGACCTTTACCTATGTTGCACTTTAATATGTTGAGTAAACTACGCTATTAACTTTAATCGTTCTCACAGTTATATTGGTAAATTACAACGAACCATTAGTGATTAAAATATCTAATCAAGAACGTGTGCAAGTTGTTTTCCACAAACAAGTAACAGTTTTCGTAGGACCCCAAACAAGTGGCCACCTAACGAGTCTCGGCGTGGGGGTGAACTGTCCCCACGGTCGTATGAACCACCTGGCGCTTGCCAATATATTGTTTCCTCCAGAAACGACTGGGGCACTCTACAGTTCTATTAAAGTCCTATTACTGATCCAATGTTGAGAGGAAATATTCCCTACAGTTGCGTATGATTCTGTAATTTGATAAAAATTAGTCGGTATCAGCTGCTTGAATATGTTTAACAATTATTAAATAAATACTTCAGTCACTAAGAAGAAACCCTGTACAATTTAAAGGTTATGTTATAGTTAGTTCAAATCTAAAGATAATATGAACGATGTGTGAACAGGGGTTTTTGCTGGAATACATTTTTTGTTTAATTATATATAAGACCTGCTATATACAGAATGTTTATAAAGTCACTTTCACCCACTTGTATCTATAACTTACATTTCAACTTTTTTTAAGTAGTGCTATTCATTATGTAAGTAGATGTTATAATTTTTTTAAGTAATATGGTTTATTAAGATTAACCTGAGGTCCAAGTTATAGGAGTCAACTTCCGAATTCTTTTTGAAAAGACAGCCATGGAGCATGTCTATTAGCATTAACTTTTTACCCTAAAAAACGGTATATTTAAAATTCAAAATGGTTTCACTGTTTAAAATGTGAAAAATATTAATAGAACGTTTCACTTAACAATAATAACAAATTAGACTAAAAGATTTTAAAAGAAGAAAACGAACAAAATATAGGAAAACCCCTATAATTTAATTGTATTTTAAATATACCATTGTTTGCAGGGTGATAGAATTGTCAGTAAACATATTATAAGACCAGTTTCTCATGAATAACTCGGAAGTTGACTCCTATATCTTAGATTTAAGGTTACTCCAAATATTCCGTAATACTTAAACAAATTTGAGCATCTACCTATATAATGAATGATATAACTCAAAAAGACTTTAAATGTAAATGTTAAATTACATTATAAGTGGAAGAAATGGGGAGAAGGGACTTTATAGCCACCCTGTATATATTTTGTGGAGTTGTACAGGGTGGAAGAAAAATATGGAAACGCTTTCACAGCAATATTTTCCATATATAATTTAATAATTAATTTTTTTTTAATAATTGTGTTTCATAAAGAATAATATTTAATCAGAATAATTTACTTAAACCATTAATAGCCAAGAAATAATATTGTTCAAATTAGTTACTCTCAAATTCTGGAGAGGACAAGCCTTTCGAAGTCCAGTTTGCTGCAATCAATTTCCCTTGAATAGGTCTTTCATTTGATACCAAACTCGACCTTGGCTTAGCTTGAAGATTTTCGTTCAACTCCTCGTGGGCCGCCCTCCTGAAAAGATGAAATGTCACTAATGGCGTCAAAAAGTGTGTTCTTTGTAACCATGATCATGTACAAGATTTAAATTTTACAAGTGAAGTCATACAAAAGTTGTGAAAGTGTTTCCATTTTTCCACCCTGTTTATTTCATTATATTTTAGAATATAATTAAAAAATGTATAAATATATTTATTGGCTTAAGCCATGTGTAAACAAAGTGTTATGTATGTAGATAGATTCGCAATCATCACTAACAAGTAGATCTCTGCTGAAGTTGAACGCAGTATCCCTCCGCACTCAAGAGTGCAATTGAGTATTTCCATTTTAATATTGTTAATGTCCAAAGTTGTGGTTATCTTAAACTTACGCAGCACCTTTGATAATAGGGTTGCATAGGCTTTACCTAAACAGTAAAATACTGTTCATTAGACATATATTAATTATTTTTAGAAATTACAAATGAATTTACGATCCCGCCACATATTAAACACAACAAAAGAAACAAAGGAAATGTAAAATAATTTAATCAAAATGATTAGTGCAAACCTATAATACGTCATTGTGTTGTTTACTACTATGGTTTATTTTTACTTTACGTTGTATTCTCAAACTTTACAGGATGTCCATCGACAATATGGTATAATTAAAAAGGAACATATAGGATGTGATGGGATGTTTAAAAAGGAACAGAATCTTTTTCAACTATCGATTTTTTGTTCTGATATTCATAATTTCCTTACTTTGGCTAAACAATTTAAATTTTTTTTACTTTTGTTTTTGATTCATTTACAATTGTTTATAAAGACCTTAAAAAGCATATTAAAAACACTCCTTTTTTATAATTGTTAAAAATAATACAATTTAAAACCAATATTTAAAACTTTATTAGTTATCATCGTCATACACATCACAATATCGGGAGGCCTCACTAGTAATATATTGTTTAATATTCGTTTTAAATTGTGTTATTTTAACAATTATATATAAAAAGCCAATACAGCACCATATTCAACAACTTCTTTTTATTTTTCAATGTGTGTATTTTTGGTGAAATTGTGTCCACTACAGACAAAATTTCACCGAACAGTTTTCCCTGAAAATGAACAATGTTGATTAGACCCAACTCGTTAAATTTAAAGTTAATAAATTAAATAAATAAACAAATCGTTAACATCCAGGAAATGTAGACAAAGTATGCCAAATCATCTTCAAAATAAACAAAATTGACCACATAAACTTACCTTTAATATAAACAATACGTTCAGAACCTTATACGTCCATAGAAAACTATATTCTTTTTGTCCTCTTTGAATATTGTTCAAATTATGTATGCCTTCCTTTCCTGCATGAATCAAACATTTCCAAGAAACGAGATACTAACATTGCATTGTTTTTTTTTATACTCCTTCCCTTCATTGAATTCAGGATATAGAAAACTTAACCTATTCCTAACATTTTCAAACTATGACTTTAAAGTAAAGCTGAAATATATAAAATTAGTAATTACTAAAATTCCAAATGACTGATTACTCATCTTTCTTTAAGAATTGTTTATTTTTGATTACTTATTATTTGAATGAAAAAAGTTCCTACGTTAATTTATTTTTAACTGCAATTTCTTTAATAATTATTTATTGAAGCGTTTTTAATAAAATTGAAAGGGTAATACAAATTAATGATTGCTTTAATTGCTACAGCAGTATCTCCTTCTTCAATATCTAAATTAAATATTATAAAACATTCATGATATCAGTAGTTGTTGACTTTCCATCTGTACACATCTCTTTAATTGCATCACAGGTCTGGTCATTAATTTTAGTATTATTAATGACCAGACTAATCATATTATTAGATATGATTCGTAGAAGTGATATGGGTCTATATTTACTTTTTTAGATGTATTTTATAGTTACACATCCAAATGGTAAGAAATCATAAGGATTACATCCATGACGGTTTTCTGGCAAAAACCAATCCGGATCAAATTTTTGAGGGTCTGGGAAGATTTTAGGACCATTGTTCAAACCAATTATAGAACGGTACATGTTACAACCAGGTGGGACAGTACAGGATCCTGGAACAAACATATATACATTAGTAAATTAACTGCTGTAATCTCAAATTCGATATGATTTGTAGGAAAACATTAATAAGATCTAATATCTATTCATTGTAAATTTACCATATGTTCATTTCAATTTTGAAGTACACTTTAGATGGACTTCACATATATTGTTTTCAAATACTCATTTAAAGAAAATGAAAAGCTGTAAATAAAAATGAACAGTAACAAACATAATGAAAATAAAAAAAACACAAATAAAATTAGCTATATTAATTAATTAAAAACATAAATAAAAATAGTTATATTATTATTTAAAAAAATTATAATCCTTTGAGAAACAGGTTACTTTTTGATAAAATAGAGGAACTTTAATAAAAATAAATTACCCTCTGGTCTGAGAAAGGTAAAATTATTTTAGTGAAATCGATCATCATAATATTTATTCATTATGTACCGAATTTGAATTTGTAACGTTTACTTGTATGTATTTCTACCAACACATAATATGGTGATTAAGTAATTAGTTATCGTAAGCACCAGTAAAGTTATCGTGAACTGTATAAGTTACATTTAAATATAAAAGACGTGAAAAGTATAATATCAAATAAAAATATAATGAGCTACTTAGTTGCCAAAGCCCACTCGTTTTAAGGAGAAATAAGTTCAACTATCGCTTGAAAAACGAGTTGCCAGAAACGGAGTATGTATCTTTTGGAATATGTTAAATGAATTGGAAAAATAAATTGATTTTATAATTAATTTTTTCATTTTATAAATGTTTGTGTATTGTAAATTACTGTGAAAAATCAACGTTATTTATAGTTAGAAAATATAAAGGACTGCCATTTTAAAACATTTAAGGGAATTATAAATGGTTTTACTTGCTGAAAATACCAAATATTTAAAGTAAATTTATCAGGTGTTTAACGCAAAATATGGTATAAAGAAACACACTGTACATAATAAATGTAGTGATCTGCACTATAAAAAATAATTCAAACATATACCATAGGGTGTTTTTTTATCCTTTGCATAAACTATGAAGATATTAACCTGCTAGTAGACTTAGTCAATATATTGTTACTTAGTGTTTGATTTTATATGAAAATAATAAATAGGCCTAACATTGATACATACGTAGTTTAATATCCTTCGTAGATTTTCTTGATATTGCGCCAACTGGACTGGCTCATCGTAACACTTCTTTACACACTATGTTCATATACGGCATCTTGTCTAGGTCTTGTACAGTAACATCTCTCTCCATCCCCACTACAGACACTATCTCATCAAACAGTTTCTCCAGGAAACGAAAAACATAGACGAGATTACTAACTTTGTCTGCATCATTGAAAACAAAATAATAGTTGGTTAGTAGTAATAACAAATTAGTGAAACTATTAATAAGCCATAACTGATTTATCGACCTACTGGGAATGTGGACAATGTATGCCACATCATCCCTTATACAAATAAAATAGGTTACTTTAACCTGACCTAAATATTTGTACATAATTAACGACGCATTTAAAATCAACTTATTGAGAAAATCACATATAACAAGTTGACTTAATGAGGTCTTGTTTTACTAGGTAAATTAGGGTTACGAAGCCCTCTATAACACTTTACCTGAAGACCAACGACTTAAGGTAAGGGTGACTTCCGAACCACCTCCAGGGACCAGGCAGGCAGGCTGCATGCAAGGACGAGATCCCACATGGATCGCCCATCCAAAGAACAACCACAGTCGATGTTTCTTGACGCCGTTATCTTGCGATAGCGTCAGAATCCTCCAGTCAAGGCCAGTATATTTGGAGAACTACGAGTATTAGCAGTGTTTATATTTATGTCCTCTCCAATTTATTGAGTCCTTTAAAAACTTACCTTTAAGTAAACATTTTACAAGAAACAAGACACAATAATTGCATTCTTTTGAATAGTGGATTTTAGACAATCTGAAGCTACTTGTCCTACAAGCCCCATAACATTCTAAATACTTATACAAAGTAAATGTGAAGTATTTAAAAGGAAAATCCCTTATATTCATCTATTTTATTTAGAGAATCATAAATATTTTCATGGAAAGTCCTAATTGCACCTCAATTATACCTGATCAATCCCTAAAACATTCTAGTTGCGCCTCTCATTCAAAACCTAGCCCCAACAGAACATCCTAGTTGCACCTCAGTGGTAATATTTTGTAAATGGATTTTAAAATATTGTAGTATTTTATATTAGAGGTAGTATTTTATAATCAATCTGCATTAAAGAAAATGTATTTTTCAAGACTTATGATGACCTCACAAGAGTCAATATTTATGTATTTTGGCTTGAAAATGATTACATGAAGTAGTCGAAACCGGTCGCCATCTGACGACGTCTTGGGCCACTTGACGGGATTTAAGGTAATATAAACCTCTAATAAACCTCTGGATACAGTGGTTCGGAGGAAATACATTATGAAAGTTGTATTTTAATTAGCATAATATGTAATGTTACAAATACAGTGCAAGTTAACATCATACAACACAAATTTATTACAATATATGTACAAAATGCACAAATATATTACAATACAAGTACAAAATGCTCAAATATTATGGTAATCGATTTCGGTGAACCACGCTCACCTTCCTCAGACCAGAGGGATTCACAAAATTCACAAAATGCACAATAAAGTTACAATACAAATACAAAATGACAAATATTATGGTGGTCGATTTTGGTGAACCAAGCTCACCTTCCTCAGACCAGAGGGATTCACAAAATTCACAAAATGCACAATAAAGGTACAATACAAATACAAAATGACAAATATTATGGTGGTCGATTTCGGTGAACCACACTTATCTTCCTCAGACCAGAGGGATTCACAAAATTCACAAAATGCACAATAAAGGTACAATACAAATACAAAATGACAAATATTATGGTGGTCGATTTAGGTGAACCACGCTTACCTTCCTCAGACCAGAGGGATTCACAAAATTCACAATATGCACAATAAAGTTACAATACAAAATGACAAATATTATGGTGATTGATTTCGGTGAACCACGCTCACCTTCCTCAGACCAGAGGGATTCACAAAATTCAGAAAATGCACAATAAAGTTACAATACAAATACAAAATGACAAATATTGTGGTGATTTATTTCGGTGAACCACGCTTACCTTCCTCAGACCAGAGGGATTCACAACATTCACAAAATGCACAATACAGTTACAATACAAAATGACAAATATTATGGTGGTCGATTTCGGTGAACCAAGCTCACCTTCCTTAGACCAGAGGGATTCACAAAATTCACAAAATGTACAATAAAGTTACAATACAAATACAAAATGACTAATATTATGGTGATTGATTTCGGTGAACCACGCTTACCTTCCTGAGACCAGAGGGATTCACAAAATTCTTCGTTGTAAGTTTACGCCAGTTAACCTTAAGGTACAGAGAGAAGGTGGTATAATTTGTATGGAATCAGTTTTAATTTAACAGGTGGTAGTAAAATTTTTCATAAATACATGTTAATTGATGAAATTTGGCATTTTACTTTCTCCCATGTACGTTAGCATTAAGAACGTATTGCGATAGTCCACAAAAGGACTTATTTACAAGTTGGTCTAACAATCAATTATAGGCTCCTCAGAGTGTGTTTTGTTTTCTAAAAAAAATTGTTTGATGTCTGTCCGAATGTGTACATGTCCTGTTGTGTGTATGTTCAGTTCACTGGAGATGAAACGGATGGATACATTTTTATTTACTTTGGTATGTAGGTGTATTTAGCCAATATCTTCAGACTGTTTTGTTTTCACTTTTCTGAAATTTTAGTTATTTTTATTTTATGGGCAAAAAGCATACAAAAATGGAACTATCTCAAAACGGCTCAAATGATTTTATTTATTTTTTAAAGAAAATATGTAAATTACAATTTAAAATATTTTAGTAAAACCCGCATGTCTCTCACTTGACTAGTTTTTGAGTTATGGCAAACAAAAATATTTGGGAATCAAATTGGTAATTTTCAAAGTTATGATTTTCTAGTGTTTAATATGGGGAACAGTTTGTGCTAATTCTTAAGAACCATTTATTTTTTTCGTAAACACGTAAGTAATTAGATGTTTAATAAAGGTAATAGAAAGTGAGTAGCCATTAACAATTAGGTAGTTGGAAGTTATATGAATATTAGTTAACAACTGGTGGTCGTAACTAAGTACATTGGAAGTTACTTGCAGTTTGTTGAGTTTACATAATTATAAATAAGTAGTGAGTAGTTAAGTCGTACTTAATTTAGTGTTATGTTGTCTTTAGTATGTTGTAAATTCTCCAAAATGGAATGCATTTATAAGCTGGACTTTGTAAAACAATATAAACATTCTGAACTATACGTTTTATAATAATAGACAAACGTTTTAACTGCCTACCACTCAACATGGTTAGCCCAAGTCAGTGTTACAGTTAGCAAATATCAACCAAGAAATCTGTTTTACTTTATATTTTTTTTATTATGTCTTGTAACTGTTTATCTCTACTTAAAATATAATTTTATACAATTAAAACACCTTAATATTATATGGAATTTAACGTTCTTAAATATAATTTCATTCAACATCTCCTTACTAGAACACGTGTGGTAACCAAGGAGAAACAGACTCGAAGATATAGAAGTTGCAGATTTGTCCGTTTCCTGTGACAAAGTAAATAATTATATCAAAATAATATACTGTTTCAAATTTTTAATAGTTTACATGGGATTGTTATTATTTTAAACTGATGCAAAAGGTTTCAATAACGTTTACATTTCTAGTGCGTTTAAAGTGTAAAATCAACACGGAAAAGTATTAAATACATTTTACTGCTTTATTAACACGGAATGTAATATATTGACAATGCTTGAATTGCTTTTTAAATAGGTTCCTGCCCTAAAAATTTAATGAATTTAAACTTTTATTAAAAGACCATAATACTATAAATTCACTTCCATTTTATCTTAAAACGTTTTCATAATATTTAAAAAATAAAGTTTTTATTATATTCGAAAAAATAAAATAACTTATGAGACAACAAAATTAAAAAACTACTACAAAAACCAAATCCTGGATTGAATACTGGAAGAGTTATAAGTTCCCACAATACGGTGGTATTCACCCCAAATCCACTCACCCACGTATGGTTGTATCACGTCAAAGTTTGTCGTTATTGTTCGACGAGTGGGTGTGCAAGTCGAAGTTTGCAAATTCCTGCACAAACATCATGCATAATTGTTAAACTATTATACATGATGTTATACAGATAAAAATGTTTAGTTATTGTAATAGTTTCAATGTAATTTTCAAGTAAATATGGTCCAAATATCTTGAAAATATGTTTATCAATAGTAAAAAAAAGAAAACCTTTAGTTATATGACTATAATGTAAGAAATATCTGTAAATATCAATAAAATAAAAGTAAAGTAAAGTCTTTTATAAAACTTATTAAGTACTATTTAGTTTGATTTAATACGCAAATGATATAATACTATAAATGTTGACTGTGACTTTTTTGTATATAAGTTTGTTTATTACTTGGTTTTATGCATATATTTACCAAAATCTTAGCTGCCATGATTAAGGTCCACTTTAAAAACTCACAATTATTACATTTTATAAATAGCGATTTTCTGGATTAGTTTTCATATTACTTTAGATTAGGAATTAGCTTGGGTTTGGCTGTCTTAGATTGTGCTAATCTAGGCTAGGTTATGTTTGGTTAAGTTAGATTTAGGTAAGATAGGTTTGGTTGAAATTTGTTAGGTTTTGATACGTTAGTTATAGTTAAGTTATATTGGATTAGGATACACTCGGTAAGTTTCAACAGGTTATATAGATTAGATTAGGATTAGATTGGTTAGCTGTAATTAGGATTTGTTAGGTTAGTTTTGGTTATGTCAGAATAGGTTAAACTAGGTCAGCTTATTACGTTATTTTGGTAATGTCAGAATAGGTTACACTAGGCCAGCTTGTTAGGTTATATTGGTTATGTCAGAATAGGTAACACTAGGGCAGCTTGTTAGGTTAGTTTTGGTTATGTCAGAATAAGTTAGACTAGGGCAGCTTGTTAGGTTATATTGGTTATGTCAGAATAGGTTACACTAGGCCAGCTTGTTAGGTTTTATTGGTTATGTCAGAATAGGTTACACTAGGCCAGCTTGTTAGGTTATATTGGTTATGTCAGAATAGGTTACACTAGGCCAGCTTGTTAGTTTGTAATGGTTAGGTCAGGATAGTTTACACTAGGCCAGTTAGATTATATTGGTTGGGTCAGAATAGTTTACACTAGGCCAGCTTGTTAGATTATATTGGTTAGGTCTGAATAGGTTACACTAGGCCAGCTTGTTAGGTTATATTGGTTATGTCAGAATAGGTTACACTATGCCAGCTTGTTAGGTTATATTGATTATGTCAGAATAGGTTAAACTAGGCCAGCTTGTTAGGTTATATTGATTATGTCAGAATAGGTTACACTAGGCCAGCTTGTTAGGTTATATTGATTATGTCAGAATAGGTTACACTAGGCCAGCTTGTTAGTTTGTAATGGTTAGGTCAGAATAGTTTACACTAGGCCAGTTAGGTTATATTGGTTGGGTCAGAATAGTTTACACTAGGCCAGCTTGTTAGATTATATTGGTTAGGTCTGAATAGGTTACACTAGGCCAGCTTGTTAGGTTATATTGGTTATGTCAGAATAGGTTACACTATGCCAGCTTGTTAGGTTATATTGATTATGTCAGAATGGGTTAAACTAGGCCAGCTTGTTAGGTTAGTTTTGGTATGTTGGATTAGATTTGTTTAGTTTGGTTTGTTACGTTAGGTTTAGTTATGTTAAAATAGGTTAGGGTTAAATAAAGGTAGGACATCTTAGGTGAATTGAGCGTTTAAAAATAAATCTACATGTATTTATAAGCATTGGACCACACAGAGCTTTCAATAACACTACAAGTTTCAAATTTAGGAAAAATAATATGAATCAACTTACTAATGCTGAAGTGAACTCTGTAAATGTATTGACTCACCAAATGGCACTGTTTGTGTTGCCATCAAGCATTATATATGTAAGTTATATATTAAACGAATCTAAAGAAGCCGGATACAACTGACGCTATGTTTTATTACACAGTGTGATCAGTTTAAATAAATTTTCTTTAATATATTACCGTATATATATATATATATATATAATTTAGAGATTTAAGAATACTGTCACAAGCGTCCTAAATAGTCTCAATATCACTGTAGAAGTTATGGAATTGTTTTTTTTGTTTGACGACATTTTAATAATTTTAATCCGAATTAAAATTGGTAGTTTAAGTATCTGGGAGTTACTTTGACTAGCCAAAATAAAATGGAAGAGGAAATACAAGTTAGAATCTATGCAGCAAATAGATGCTACTGGAGTCTCCTAAAGTTATTCAAAAGTAAACCACTGTCAAGACCCACAAAAATGAGAATGTATATAGCTAGTGTCCAACCAGTTTTATTGTATGGATCTGAGGTGTGAACCCTAACAATTTATAACAAAAAAAGACTGATTACATATGAAAAAAAAAATTAAGAAGAATATATGGACGTACCAATGAATCAGTAGTGTGCAGAATGAAAAAGAACAGAGAGCTTAGAGAAATGTACAAAACCTGATATTGTGACGGTGGTTAGAAGCAGAAGCATAAGATGGCCAGGTCATGTGAGGAGAAGGGAAGACAAAAATGATGAGAAGGTTATGAATGGGGAAACCAGCAGGTAGGCGACCTCTAGGACGACCAAGAATAAGATAGTATGACCAAGTGGAACTGGACCAAGGGAAAAAAGTCTTGGTGGAGACATCGAGATGGCAGAGGATAGAGGACTGTGGAGGCAACTTGTTGGTAAGTCCAAAAATCACCTTGGATTTGAGTGGCCACAGGAGTAGAAAAACTGTAAGTAGGTAATCCGAATTAAATATTACTCATTATATTGTAAAATGATTATCACTATATATTTTTTGTAATATTTTCCCACTAAATTGCTTTGTAGTATCGATAAATAAACTATATAAATCGTAATTTAATTTTCAAAAATGCGTATTTTAAAATCTGTGAAAAAAGATTGTCAGTGACTAACTCAATAAAAATCTTGCATACCTATCAAGGCGAAAAAACTCTTTTAAAAATCATAGAGCGGCATAGAAATACAATTAATCGGTATTTGTCTTTCTGATTGTAGTCCTTAATTACGGTCCAATGGTACCTACCAACTGTGGTACATAGGTCACCATGACCACAATCAAGGGGAACTAAATAATTATAAATCATAATGTATAAATAAGATATCATTTACAGTCGCCACATAATTAAGTTACATACATTTTAATTACTACGTCATTTAATTTTTTGTAAGTTTTGGTTTTAAGAAGAGGCCGCTCTCGTTCTTAACATTACTCTGCCTATTCCCCATAGACTCTTGTTCTTTAAGAGGGACTTATCAAACAGAGTAAGAAGGCGAACCTGTACAGTAGAAGGTAAATATTACTGATAAGTCTTCCAGTCTAGGCCGGATTCGAACCAGCGTTATCTCTAACTTAAGCTCAAAGCCCTGAGGCTTTAGACCACTCGGTCACCGGCTTGCCCAAGTTCACACCAACAAGTTGTTTCGGAAGTTCAAAATAAAACAGTATTAAAGCAAAGTATATATTAATAAAAAAAAAATTTACTTTTACCGCTGCACATAAAGTAATGATCTCGTGTAAAAGACAATTTTCATCTACAATTTCAGCTTTTTACTTTTGTATATTGTTGAACACCTTGCGGAAGTTTGTAGATTCTGAGTCTGAAAATGGTTAATAGAAATACATAATAAAAAATTCAAATCAATTAAGCCAAACAATTCATAAGGCATTTAGTAATGTGAAAAATTAATTATATTTAAAATGTAGACGTAATATTAATGAGACTTGTGAATTAACTTACACAGACTCATAATACCAAATTATTTACGTAAAGCTAACATTTTAATAATATACTAATAGTTTTTTCTATAAAATTGCACATTTAAATGAAAGAAGTGTGTTATGGTAATAAATACTTCAGTAGTTGTAATTAATATTTGTAACAATATAAAGTTTAACATTTGAAAATTGAAATTTGACTTTCGAGTCTGACACTAAAAATTTTAAATATGAAATTTTACATTTGAAATTCGAAGTTTGAAATTTTAATTATAAATTTCGAGACAGTAAAGTAATAAGTGCTTAGGAATAACAGTTTGTAAAGAGTGGCATTATTATACTGACATAAACTAGTTTGTGTTAAGTGACAATAATAACTGTAATTTATATAAGTATCTATCCCATATTAATGTTAGTTTATTTGTGTGTAAATAAAATAAAAACGCAGCGGGTACAGAGTGGAATCGTCTTATTACATTTAATTCTGTAATAAATTGTCTCTATAATAATATAATAATACCGTTTATTTGTAACAATAAATTATTACTTACTGCAAATGGATTCAAGGTTGGTATTCAATACGAAAGGAAATACGTCCACAGTTTCTGAATTCACGTACTGAGATAGTTTAGCAACCAATGTGAGACAGTTCTTGTTTAATCTTGGCATTAAGGCATGTACGTTTTTTGTTTTGAATACACTGTAATAAAAACTCCTTTTTACCCTCCAGACATCTTCTGAAAGTTTAATGATTTGTCTTAATACATTATTAATATACATGTCCATCACACTACATGTCAAAAATACCACAACATAAAATTATATCATACATGAAAAATAACAAACATGTATTTTTTTAAAGAGGCTAGTAAAATGTTGATTTTTTCAACATTACAGAGTTAATATTTATCAATAAAAAACAAATCTTAATTAGCAGCCATACTAAAGTGTAAAGTCTCTCCTGACCACATACGCTCTACTATGCAAATCACCTATTAATACTAAAAAGACCATTCTGGTAAAGTAATTACAACTCTGGTATTTATCTCCAAAATATTGAAGGCAGTACGCTAAGGATTTTCGTGAGGCTACCTAATTTTTCTTTTTTTTTCAAAATTATAACTAACTCAAGGACGTAAATGTGGGTGATCTATACCATAAATATTATTTAGATACTATGTTAACTGAACTTACTTTTAATGTATTTTATTGAAATTCATAAAAGGACATATATTGAAACACTTTTAAATACAATTCGGGACATAGATTGTACGACTGTACATCATTAAGTGTACCGGTACATACAAATATATTAAATAAAAACCAATATACATTCGGTTTGGGACAGGAATGTACTCTAATATAAGTGACGATAGTAGTATAATAATAAAAACGTAAGGAAATGCATAATTTAGTAAATGATTAAATCTTTGAATATATAATATGATTGTTTAGCGTTGTAAGGTAAGTTTTTTAAGACCCGCAATGAACAACGAGCTCCTCTCTATGAATCAATTTACGGTGAGTTATACATAAACCCAAGGTAAATGGCATATGGACAGCGCATGCGTGACAGATTCTGTCTCCCACCACGCACATGCACCTGATGATGTAGTCTC
>JAQJVL010000162.1:687159-817159 GCA_035578905.1 Stictocephala bisonia | reverse complement strand
CTGAGTTTTTTTATTTTGTACCAAATTGGCTACTTTTTGAAAAGCCCTTAAAAAGGGCCCTAGTAGCTTTTTGAGTACTCTTACAACTCTAATCATCCATGTTTCTACCCCACTCACCCATACATGTAGGGGGTAATGGTAAAGCAGAGAGAAAAGAGAAGAGATGAAAACAAACTTCAGTAAAATTGAAAAAATTTATGCATCGCATTTCATTTATAGAAAGTTTTGTTACGTGGCGTGAAAACTTTGCCTTGGAATGTAGATACATTTTTAATTTAACAACTGAGTGTTACAAATAATATAACATTTTATTTTTTAAATTTTTAATTAGAGTTTATTGTTATGCACAATTAACCTACAACTATTGGCTTACCTTTACAACCAGCAAGTACGAGGTAAAGCTGCCCAATTACAGGTAAAGGTGGTGGTGAAATTGTCGGTAGCTTGGAAGCAAACGAGTAGACACGTCGATTAGTCCATCGATGAGGTTTCATAATCGATGAGGAACATCTCTTGCTTACGACTCGAATAGCCTTAGGAACACACTGAAATGATATAATGCAAGTAACATCGAATCCTTGTCATACAGGTGTTGATATATTAACTGATTTATTTTTAGGCCTTTCATTAACGAAATTGACTCATGTTTATGGTTTAATATAAAAAAACCTGAAATGGTTTTAAGGTAGGTGATCAGTTGTGCCCGATTCCTCAATAACAAGCACTGTTAGAATGGTTTACACTTTTTAAATTTAGATAGTATTCAGTTAGTGGTTTATGGGTATGCCATTGTACGTCTATGGATGGGCGGGTCAATTCCTCTGTACGTGAGAGGGTGGAGTCAATTCCACTCTACACGTTTGGGTTGGTGGGAGGATCAATTCCACTGTACGTCGATCTATTCGGTTGGAACCGATTCAGATTTAGGAATATATGGTCACTCTGTAAGTGGATGGCCCTCCTAGAAAGGGTGCATACAAAGAAGTCCAAAACAGATAGGTTAATGTGTACAGGGTGATGGTCTGCGAACTAATATTACGCAACGTACATTGCTGAATGGTCCAACCTGTTGGATCATCAGGTACCCTTTGGATTTGAAGTGGTAGTGTTAGTGCTACTACAGCACTTCAACGCTTCATTTTTAGGCAGGTGATGGGTAGACCGGCCTTTTCGGGACGTTCAGGGTGATTCTGATATCTCATTTTCTGGAGTAAATTTTCTAATATATTAACATTAACGCATTTACAAAAATATTAAAATAACAAAAACATTATATTAATAGATTAAGCTGTACGTCATGTTTCTTTTTTAAACTAATCTTTTACATCCGAAAGTTTTTTTTTTTAGGGGGGATTGCTCTGGAAGACGTTGAATACTCAGTTAGATATTTCAATGTATTAAACTTTGTAAATGTTTCTGATTTTCTTTATATTGCTTATCGAATGTAGTTTAATTTGAACATTACTAGTATTTATGATTAATATTGTTGTTGTTGGGATAGTATATGCAAAGAAATATGTGTAGACAAAAAGAAAGAGAAAGGTTATTCTTGAATAAAATATTGTGATGCCTATCTGCATGTTTATTTTGGAATGGCCCTTATCTTCGGCGGGAATTTTATACATTCCCTAGGGCAAGAGCCTCAATAGTGTATTTTTCTTTGCTTGTATTTTCATATGTATAAGTAATTTTTTACATTGTGAGAAAGATTATTTTATAGCATTTACGAGTCTTTATTTTAAGTTTTTTTCTTTATGTAATAATTTGAAAAATAAACATTTTGATAAAGTAATAAAAACTGTATTAAATAAAATTAGAAAAATTGGCTATGTGTGGTATTGCTCCATCTTGCCGAAACTATACAGTCCGTTTCAATATTTAGCTTTTAAAAATTTTTAATTAAGTAGTTCTGAATCATATCAACATATCGTTCTGAATTCACAGCGTCTGCTGCACCGGTTTGATCTTTAAAAACATGTGGTCCAAAACGAGTAACACCACACCACAGAGTACCTGCTTCATTATGTGAGGGTCGTTGAAAAATTGTCTTTGGATTTCTCTCGAACAATAACGACAATTTTGAGAGTTATCTTTTCTGTTAGCTCAAAACGAGCTTTGTTAGGCAAAACACATTACAGTATGGTTTCTTCATGAATGAGTTGCAGTACTCTTTGCAATAAAGTTATGCGAAATCCCAGAGTATATATGATGCAAGTTTTGCACAACTTGTATCTTGTAGGGATAGAAGTTTAAATCGAGATGTAAAGTTCTATGCACACTTGCTGAATCTGTGGACTGTCCTGTGGCTGATCGTGTTGGGCTTTAAAACATTGCTTCACGCACTGTTTCGAAATTATCATGGGTAGGATCAGATCTAGGTCTACCAGTTGGTTTAATTTTCAGTGCAGATACAGTGCTTCTAAAATTTGAAACACACATATTAATGGTGTTCTGACAAGGTACAGGTCTGTGACGTGGAACACAAAAAATGTTACGTAAAGGGCGTTGTGTAACAGTTACAGACTCATTAATTTTAGAAAATATTTAAATTACAAAGGTACGATGTTGAACCGTCCACTGATTCATGTTTACTAAAATGGCATAACCAATATTACCAAATGTTACAACACTGATATTTGTAAACAAACAATTTATAAACAGCTGTTTAAAAAGTGTAATCTATCATTAGACCACCGTATCTTTAAGCTGTTGTTATCTATTTTCTACATACATAGACAGGACGTACAATTTTATCTGTAAGGTAAATAAATGGAATAAATAGCAGTTTAAATTCCTAATAATTTTTCGAATGAATAACAGCTAACATTGAAAGATATCTGATTATAAACCGTATCGTTTTGGCCAAATTTTATGATTTTCTTTTAGGAATTTGAGGATAAGTATTTTAAAATTGTACTAGGCGCAGTATTCATCTGTAAACAAAAATATATCTCATACACTCTCGTTACAATTATTGTTGTCTTATCTGAACTGACGAAAAACGTAAGTAATAATACATCAGAACAATTGTCTCACTTGAAGTCGGAGAATAGTGGTAAATAAATTTATATTACAAAACTTAATTATATAATAATTTTTTTTAAATATGTTCAGTTACTTATATTTAATTTTTTTCAAAATTTTAATACATTTTAACAATTATTATCCTTTCAAAGTGTCCAAGTGACATGCTGTAAAGATAAATATGATGTAGCCAAGTTTAAGATCTTTAATCTCAGAAGTTCCTCCCTCGAGTGTCACTCTTTTCAACGAAAGTTTAAATGCTATAAGTTTGACAGAAAGCACTTTAACTGTATTAATTTATAAGTGGCAGCTTAATAGTTCCTATCCAACCACACTTACACGTACGACGTACAGTATTGATGACCCATACACGAACGAAAAGCAGGTGGGACCCATACACCTGTCCTACGACGTGTTGTGGTGATACCTACCCAATCACGTACAATGGCGATGACTCACTTACATGGGCGATGACCCACCCACTCACCTCTAGACGTACAGTGGTACTGCCACAACCCGCTCACCCATACACGTACATTAGTGATGCATATTTCTGGCTCATGTGGTTTGTAGCCTAGCTTATGTAGTGGCAATATAATATTTACTCCCTAGTTTTATATAATATACGAGTAAATTATATTAATGTTTACATCAACCACTAAACGTGACAGTGACTAACAAAAGTATTATTTGCGATTCTTTGAGAGTAATATCAAATATAGTACAATAGTAACTAAACTACGATAATATCTTAAGATATTCTAAGATAAGGTTCTAAGATAAGATCTAACATTAACATAATTACAGCCGATAAATTTGTAAATTTTATTTAGTTAAAATTATTTAGAATACTGTTATACGTAAAAGTACTTTGTGCACAGTTGGAGGGATAGTCTCAAGCACTTTCTGGTGAGACATTTTCAATACATTACCACAGATTTAGGGTCGACTAATAAGATTAGAGAAGATTGAGATTTATCGGACCTGAGGGTGGGGGTAACTTATAGAGCTGAGAATCCACACCAGTAGCTCCTCTAAAGTATACAACTACCAGAACAAATAGTTCTTGTTTTTTTTTTGTTTTTTTATATTTTATTTTGAGTGTTAAATGCAGTTGTTATATATTTTCTAGAGTACCATACATAACATACTATAACGTAATATTGTGAATAAAACTTATTTTATTCAAATAAAATGAAATTGTACATGTTGTTTAGTTCATAAACAATAAATCTCTCAATAATAACTTTGTTTAGGAAATTATTATAAAGTTTGGTACAATTGAATGTTGGAACCGGTTACAATAGACATCAAAGATCGTGTGCTCCTGTCACTTTCTGAGGCGTCTAGATTTACGACGATTGTAGCAGCTGTGAAATTTAATTATTCATATCTAAGACGTCGATCGTAGATATATGGCAAACATGATTGGTGAATGTGTGTGATGAGTGAAGATGAACGAATGTAGTCATTGTTACTATCTTAGTTCAACTTAGCTCAGAAAGGACTATTTATTAATATCCCAATAGCCAGGATAAATATGAGACATACAGCTTTACGTGGAATCCGAACCACGTAGCGTTGGTCTGATTTTCAGCAAACTGACAAGTCTGACACTCAGTTATCGCCCTACGCTACATCTGAACCTTGATTACCATCCAACATGGACCCCCCAGGCTTCTCTAGTAGTGTCCACGTCGATGGCAACCATTGAGTGGATGCCGTGTCGGTATTAAGAGGACCGAACATGAAACCTATCACCTACAATCTCCCAACAACTTTGTACACAACAATATTTTATTATTTATCACTCGTTGTAAATGCCGGGTGTAAAAATAATTAATTTTATTGTATTTTGTTGGTTAATTACCATTCAGTTAATTCACATTTTAAACCTAATATGTTAACCATGTTAGCTTTTCATACGGTGCCTAATTTTTTTTTACTTTTTTTTTTGTACAGAGTACTTTCATGGTTCAATGGAGACTATAGGTTTAAGGATTTCCATAAAAATCCATTTGCTTGCACGTATTATGGATTATTTGATCCGGTGATCAGAATTGATAGCAATCAAAAAACAGGTTAGTTTGGCTGGATTTTTTCTACTTTTGAACCTTTCTGTAAAAAAAAAAACTTATACATGACAAGGAATATAAAAATAATTATGAAATCTAATTTATTTAGCTGAACGTAATAACTATTTATATTCTATTATATACAATACATATATGCTGATCCAAACAAAATAAATATATAAATAAGAAAAGTGAAGTATAGTGGTAATATTTTTGATATTCACTGAATCTATGAATAAAATTATAACATTATATGTATTATAAACATTCTTTTAGTTTGGAGTCAGGCTAAGATAGATCTGATATGATGTCCGAAAACACAGATACATTAGTTATCGTTCATTTTGTATGATGTTATCAAATGTACCAAGTGCTATTTGTAAAATTATATCCAATAGAAATAAATAAACAGAAGGATTAGAAATATATAATACCAAATGTTTAATTAATTAGACGAATATTGTTTTTAAAACACAACTTATTTTGCTGCAATATATACAGATTTGTATACTTCACTGGGTTGCGTAAAATAATAAGTTCCACATATGAAGTGTAATAATTTGTTTAAGAATTTTTTATAAAAAGAGACGTGGGCAATATTGAAAGTTACCACCTCCTGTAACAACTGTCTACATTCTACACGACACTTTGGATGATTATTTGTGAAAGACTTCATGATTACTTAAATAAAACAATATTTTGAAGCCAAATATTTTTGAATTTAGGGTCAACAGATTTACGACAAACGCAATAACTCGTTTTCTGGGAGAAGTAAATCACTAATTGGAAAACAAACGAAAAACGCTCTAGGAGTTTTTGTGACTTATCTAGAGTGTTTGATGGACAGGATTGTAATCTTCTTTGTGATAAGCTTAAACATTATAGTGTAAGAGGTGTCCCCCCTGGATTGGTTTAAATTATAAGTATCAAACTGTCAACAGTTTGCGAACACTTTAGCCTCTCAAATAGAGATGTTGTAAATTAGGTTTGGTGTTCCCCAAGGTAGTATTTTAGGGCCTGTTCTTTTTATCTGTTATGTATATTTTAAGTTTTCCTATGGCAAAGAAAATATGTTATGTAGATGACACGTTGCTATTTGTCGGTCCTGATGACAGTTTTAAATCTATGTTTTAAGATTCTATTCTGTAATTACAAAACAAAAAATATCTTCTGCTTAATCATAAAAAAAATGTCTTTTTACAGTTTTTAACTCCTTATAAAAACCTCAATCAGTATCCCTTTAAAAATGTTGAATCAAAGAGTGCTCTTCATTACATTTTTGGGATTGAAAGTCAACATTGAATTGTTATAATCTTTTCCAATCTCAGAACTCTGCATTAAATTAAGTTAAATATGTTTTGCCCTTAGGGCACTATATTATGGATCCTGAGGCGTTGTAAATGGTTTACCACGGCTGAGCTCCTTCTGTGATGTCTTTTGGAATTGAAGTGTGAGGAGAATCTTCTCTTGCTTCCCGAGTATTTACAAAATAATATATGCACGTTTAAACTAATTTTACACTACATCATTGAATTTAAAGCAGAGGAATATTTCGTGAAACGCAGGTTTTCACTGTCTGATCACTTTGTATTTACAGAATGATCTTATGCATTATAAAATATTTTTATTACCTCCAAACTGTGGGTGAAAATCAGGGATATCCAATTAATGACGCAAGATGGTGACTACCACCCTCAAAAGAAACCCTTTGTTTTTGCTTAGAGACACGTGCAACTCGTGGGACTCAGGTTTTTTTTATAAATTACCTGATGAATTAAAAGTACACAACGTTCAAACGTTTCAGAAATAATTAAAAAGGTTTTATATAAAAGGAAATGTACAAAATGTATGAGTTCTTAAATTAAAACTATATTTGAGTAACTTGTTTCTCAAAGTAATAACAGCCCTGTATTATATTTAAAGGAGACTTTGTATTAGTATGTTCCTGTAAATTTTGCCGTTGCTTTCACTTATTCCCATATGCGTTAGCATAGAGAAAGTATTGCGATTGTAGAAAAAAATTAATTTACAAGTTATTCTAATGGATGAAGGTGTATTTAGCCAATATCTCCAGACCATTTTTTTCACTTTTTTTAAGTTTTAGGGTTTTTTTTATTTGTATGGGCAAAAAACCTACAAAAATGGAATTTTTTCAAAACTTATTTCGATTAGATGTTCAGGAAATATGTGAATTAAAATTCAAAATATTTTAGTATAAACCGCATGTCTCTCTACTTGACTTGGTTTTGAGTTACGACGAAAAAACATATTTGGGAATCAAACTGGTAACTTTCAAAGTTATGATGTTTTAGTGTTTATTATGGGGGTCAGTTTGTGCCGATTATTTGGAACCATTTATTTATTATTTGTTTTTAACTGACGTCTGACATGTTACTATTCTGTAAATGTATGCATCCATAAATTAAATTATTTAGAATTTTTGAAATATTTCCGATACTTTCGATAACTTCTCATAAATATCTTGATTTTTTTACTTGTTTAAAATATAAAATTTAGTGTAATATTACAAAAACATAAATATTAACACTGGGTTTTTACTGGTTTTTTCTATTTTAATAATATATAGTCTGCCTGAACTATTACGTTAACTCATTAATAGAATGGATCATTTTTAATTAGAGTGGTTCATAAAGTTATATTTGCATAACTCACACCTTTCTCCTAGAACGTGCACTAATATAATATTTCACTCTACATTCCACCCTGTATATTAAACGTACAATGAAATACCTGTTTAGATGTCACCTTTGAAAGGTGACACTGCAGCCTGGATATTAAATTGTTTGCAAGGCGTTCAGCTCATTGATTACTTTTTCAACAATATTCAACATACAGTAATAATTAACTTATAAATATGTTAAGAATTAAGAAAATAAAAACTTCATGAGGGAAAACAAATGTTATTTTATATCTAGTAGAATATTTACTATACATTTGTTGTAAAACACCACAGACCCTAAGGATACATTTAATAATTTAACTACATGGAAAAGAAAAATTTGCCTCAAAACACCTCCTTGGGAACACCAAACCTCGTTCCAAAACCTCTGTTGAGATAAACGTTGCCTGTTTTAGTGGTATGATTTAAACAAAGCCAGATCTACACCCTAAAAATTCCCTCAATTTAAGTTTTTGTGTCAATATCTACGGAGAGGAATATTTTTAGCACTAAAAATGGAAATATTATTCTTGAATAAAATATTGTGATGCCTATCTGAATGTTACTTTTGGGAGGGGCCTTATCTTTGGCAGACATGTTATGCATTTTCCAGGGGGACAACTTTATATAATATAGTGTGATTTGCTTATTTTCTCTGCTCATATTTTAGTAACGGAAGGTCAACATGTTTGTAGAACGATAAATATTGCATATTATTTGACTGACAGATGACTTAAATGAGACTTAAGTCATTTAAGACATTGTCTTAAATGTTAAGACATTAAGTCTTGACATTTAATATATCTTAAGACATTAAGTCTTGACAATGTCTTAAGACATTAAGTCTTAAGACATTGTCAATGTTTCACATAAAACTACTAAGTCGGATTTAGTTTTTTAATTTCCGACAGATTTTTTATACAAATATCAACTTTCATATCTGACTACAGTGGTTGAAAAAAAGTTTGATGACTTTTACAAAAATATATTTTTATATTTTTACATGGTGCAATTAAATAAAAAAGTATTTATTGCATTCATTTGTAAATATTCTAGTACTTTTTGTGTACATCATTTGTTACGTTTTTAAAATGAAGAATGATCTTTGAAAACTTATTTAGTATAGGTAATTCAATTTCGGGTACATTCCCAAAATAGAAGAAGGAGGTGGGTGACATTTTAGAAAGGCACATAAATGTGACTTTGACTACTTTAATGAGTTCTTTATTAAGTTGTTATGAACCGAATGTTTTCGGAAAATCTAATATCCGACACATTCAATAACTGGTTAGAAAGTCAATTGTAATTATTTATTTTTAACTATCATACAGAACTCTACTTTGTCTATAAGTCTATAATGAACAAATAAAACTCAAATATGATATATTGTTTGTTTTATTTATGACGTGTTTTTAATTAAAATTCTATAACAGTAATTGCAATGGAGGAAAGTTGATATTTTGTCATCAACAAATAAATATTGTTACCCAAAAAATTATCAATATTTTGAAGTACATTTTTAACAGGCGTATTTGAACGTTTGGCAAAAAATATAGTCATTAGGAAGATTTCATTGCTTTTCATACTATGTTGGTTTTTCACAAATGTTTTGGTATATTCTTTATTTCAAAGTCAAAATTAACATTGTTTGGTCAATCAACATTCACAGATACGGTTACATGACTACATCGTAAATATAACCACGATAAAAGTACGTGACATAACATTTTTTTGTCATAGCGATATAGTTTTCTTAGTCCTTTTAAAATAATATTTCATATTTATAAATTCTGAACGACTCATTAAAATGTTTACACTACCAATAGTGACATTCAGAAAAAAATACTCATTGTATTGAATGAAAAATAAGTCTCATTTAAGTCATCTGTCAGTCAAATAATATGCAATATTTATCGTTCTACAAACATGTTGACCTTCCGTTACTAAAATATGAGCAGAGAAAATAAGCAAATCACACTATATTATGTAAAGTTGTCCGCCTGGAAAATGCATAACATGTCTGCCAAAGATAAGGCCCCTCCCAAAAGTAACATTCAGATAGGCATCACAATATTTTATTCAAGAATAATATTTCCATTTTTAGTGCTAAAAATATTCCTCTCCGTAGATATTGACACAAAAACTGAAATTGTTATATTAAAAACTATTACTTTTCATTTTATATCACTTGAGTAGTACAATAGTAAAATTATATGGAATTATTTAGAAATGATTGCTTATAGTAAATGAGATTTAGTTAAAAAAAACATGGAAATAAACTGGTGCATACTCTAGTCAAATAAACTGGTGCATACTCTAGTCAAATTTGTTCGAATCTCTTGAGGTTATTTTGGACTAAATCAATTATTTTTGTGCTTAGAAACAAAAAATGCGACGTCGGAAAAAGTTGTGTATTGTTGTTTCAATTACCTTGACTTCGATGCTTCAATTAGTGTAAGTATCTTATTATGATGTACGTATATCACCCTCTGTGACTAAGCTACTGATAAGCTGCTATAGCCAGTCACTCTATGTGACTAAGCTACTGATAAGCTGCTATAGCCAGTCACTCTCTGTGACTAAGCTACTGATAAGCTGCTATAGCCAGTCACTCTCTGTGACTAAGCTACTGATAAGCTACTATAGCCAGTCACTCTCTGTGACTAAGCTACTGATAAGCTGCTATAGCCAGTCACTCTATGTGACTAAGCTACGGATAAGCTGCTATGGCCAGTCACTCTATGTGACTAAGCTACTGATAAGCTGCTATAGCCAGTCACTCTCTGTGACTAAGCTACTGATAAGCTGCTATAGCCAGTCACCCTATGTGACTAAGCTACTGATAAGCTGCTATAGCCAGTCACCCTCTGTGACTAAGCTACTGATAAGCTGCTATATCCAGTCAGCCTCTGTGACTAAGCTACTGATAAGCTGCTATAGCCAGTCACTCTCTGTGACTAAGCTACTGATAAGCTGCTATAGCCAGTCCTTAAACTTCTGTTTCAAAGCCCACCTACTAAACAAGTACTATCTCTACACTGTTTAAAATGTATCTACAATTTGCGAATTGTAATAATTAAAGTTATGCAAAAAGCAGCTATCTAACTTACATTTCGTGGTATGCTTATAATTATTTTAATTCTTTCTATTATATAATATCTTAAAGTATTCTATACAAGTCTTTTAACTCCCTATTTTTATGAATAAATGTTATTCCACAAGGTTACAATTTTCCCCATAATATTGTTGTAATATAATCAGTTTAAAAAAGCTGGCTAAAATTCTTTGTATATTTACTACCAATTTTAACGTACCAATTGACACTCAAATCAGTTTATAGCCATTTCATTTTAAACGTAATCATAGTAAAAAGATTTCTTTAAGTCCATTTAATCAGCGACTTGTCTGCATTGTGGGTGGTGTTCTACGTCGATGCCAGACAGACGACATTGAAGGCCATAGCTATCAGAACAGTTTTAGAATATTGACAGCTATTATTAGTCAATTATTAAATTGAGATATTATTCAATTACACAAATAGAAAAAGGTTACAGCAATTTTCACGCATTGTTTCTTTCGTTATACGTACATTTTTCACTCCTTTATATTATATTTAAAATTTAACATGACCTGAAGAAATACTTTGATAAACTCATGTATATTAGCAGTTGTATTTGTATTTTTCACGATATCATATACAAAATTATTATTATTTCTATTTGAAAAGTTATTTACTGGCCCTTTTGAAGTCTATTGTTTGCAGGTAAGAAAACATTTATTACAGTCAAATGAATTAAAACAAAATTACGAATAAAACTATTGGTATATTAAACATATAATATTATGTAAGTGTTTTCATCGAACTACTATCGTAAATTTGAAATAGTTTGAAATAATGTAAATTATTATTAAAATTGTCAAATAAACCGAATATATTTTTATTTATCTTTTAATATTCACAACAATAGATAGTTAAATTGTCTAAATGATAAAAATAAATGAAACTATACCACTGAGTTTTTAATACAATTTTAAATAAAACGTTATAATTTTAACTATAAAGATTTATTCGAATATTAATCTAATTTGAATAACCAGTTTTGGAGTCATTGATGATTTATTATTTTATAAAGGCTGACAATTTGAAAATTAGGATAGTATTACATTATTTTGCTGTAACTATTAAGATCATAGTGTTATAATTTACTCCACAAACATTTAAGTTTTTTTCTCAAAACATTTTCCAAACTAAAGGTTTTTTATTAAATATACGTCATTGCGGATAGCAGGTTTATGAAAGGTTCTTGACCTATGTTATATTAATTCATTTTCGTATTTTGACTCAATGAACCATATCCGTAAGTTTTTGAATGTATTTTATAGACACCCTTTACATAATACATCGAAATACCTTTGACGGACTATCTGATCACAGTTTATAAAAACTGTGAGATTTTTTACCGTCTTGGCTCATCCTAGAAACTTCATAAGGGATTAGATTTTAAGTCAATCCCCTTCCTTTTCATCTTACAAAAATTGTATATAATAAATATTTTGAAGTATCAAAACGAGTATGTTTCACGTACTGTAGTATACACTATTTGTTAGCTGTGTCTCATATAGAGTATAATTCATAAAATTATATATTTGTCCTGAAAGTAATATATCCACTATTAAAGACAACAAACGATTTGAATGAAAGAAGTTTCAGATGCCTGTTGTAATCGATTTCCTGAGAGAACACTATATTCAAAGCTTCCCTTTATATTCCAGTTGGCAGTTCGACAGTTAGTCTACCGCAAAGGCATTTCAATGATTTCCTTAGGGGTTAAACCACCAGAATTCAAATTGCCTATCCTCTCTTTTCCAGGCTACAAGTTTGTGGTAGCTTGTTTATTTAGCCTTTTTCAGTGCAATGGATAGTACATTCAATTAAACAATATAAGTGGGAACGGTTTGTTGTTGAACAGGATATATACAATTAATTATTACATATTGATCTTTAATTATTTTTTTCTTTTTAATAGTACACGAGTTATAGAAGAATTTTCAAACACTAACACTGTAAGATCCACCCACCCTATGATCTTAGCCAACCTGACCATCCATACTCGTACAGTACACTGTTGACCCACCCACCCATTCATACACGTGTAGTGGTGATGACCTACCTGTATACATACAGTGGAGCTCAATTCATTATTTACCTCGCCTTTTTACTAAGAAATAGAGACCGTCCGTATGTTGTTCTGGTAAGACGCTTCGACGAGACATAAATATGGATTGAAAGTTCATGTGATTTTTAAAGGTAATCCACTCTGACGTGCGAATATGTATAGTGACGCTAACTTCACTTACAAGTTCCATTGGCAAGTACAATTAATTGAGCGTAAACTTTGTTCAACAAGTGAAGTACTGACCGTTAACTCAGTCGAGGATTCGAACTTTGGAAACAGTTGCCCTCCACAGTCCAAATCTTAAGCTACTGATTCGACACAGTGGCTAATCATTTATATGAGGTAAAGAAGAAATATTCAAAATCCATAAATTTAACTATTTTAAGTACTGTAATGCAAAACCACATTAGCTACAACGAAAATGAGTAATTAGGTAATTATGATTAATAAATGGAGGTATCATCGTAAATTTATGGAAGTTATGTAAACTTATGACGCTATGGAGTGTTGGAATCCACGCCCTAGTTTCGATTTAAAGTCCACGTTTCTTAATGAAATTTAAGGTCTGTAACTAAATGCAATTGATTACTATGATATGAGTTATTATCTCTACGGGGTTAATATTGTCTAAGTAAAAAGTTGTGAAAATCAAGTGGAATCCCTATATCACTAATTTATATATCTGTCATTTATTTCCATGCTTGTTACTTCTTTTTGGGATAAAAAATCTGTCAAGATGTTACCAGTTTTCATTCAACTATTATTGAAAAGGCAAGATGACAAAATTATTGAATGGCATTCATTGTTTGTCATAAGAAGCTATGACTTCATTTTTAACCCTATTCTGGACAGCTATGAAAATTCACAGCATGGTAGAAAATACTCGATTCTCTAAACTCGGTCCTTGTAATAATTACACAATATTTGCTCAATTGTTAATATTGAAGTAGATACCACTAGAGAAATCTAGGGTGTCCATGTCGGGTGGTAGTCAGGTCAGGATGTTGTGTAGGAGAGAAAACCAAGTATATGGTTTATCATTTAGCTAAAAATTAAACCAATACTACGTGGTTTGGATTCCACGTAAAGCTTTTAGTCCCTCAGTTGTTCTGGCTATTGGTCTATTAATAAATGAGTCTTTCTTGGAACAGCTGACCTTAGTAAGTAAAAATCACTACAATTGTATATCGATACTCATTCGATCCTTATCTTCACCCATATGATTACGATCAATGAACGTAATCGAATAACGAATATCGAATATGTATCACATTTGTAATATAGAACATTTAATTTAGTGTTTTTACATAATATATTTTTATCTTTGTTGTATACGTATTTGTATTAAAATTTTAGTGTTTTTTCCCATGTAAAAATGTATATTTGTACGTATTGCTTTTTAATTTTCATAAATTCTTTTAGAACTCATTGTTTTTGTTTTTTAATGGGTATCATTATTTGTTTTTTAGAGCTATTATTTATAGTCTATTATATATTTGTTTAGTTGTCGTTGTTATGTGGTGTTTATTCTCTATATTGTAGGTTACATTGTAGTTTCAGGATATATGAGGCCACTAGTTTTTAGTATAGATATATATCCAAGTGTACATTTTGTAACTATTTTTAATTAATATTTATCTGTATACATTTCTTGCTATTTCATGGTTTAAAGCCTCGAGCCAAATTTAAATATTAAAAAAATAAATAAACTAAATATTAATTTTACAGTCATTTTTCGATAGTCGTTACGAGTCATGGTGTTGTTTTTTCTTTTGTAAAACTTATTCTTTGTCGGAAAACAATTTATTTGTTGAATTTAATTTAATTTTTTTAAAAAGCTATAACCAATGGTTTTCCACAATAAAAAAACTTGTCCCTCACCCGAGTTATGGCTCATTTTAAATGCGAGGGTGGGTTTTAGACAATAAACAAGTCTACGCCATTTTAAAGTAAATTTAATAGATTAGGTTCCTAAAAGAGTTTAACATTAAAATAAAACATCACTTATATTTTTGCAGGTACAATTCTCAAGATAAGCAGTGCTACATCTAGAGAATTGTATTTAAATCACTGTTGAATATTCTTTAACATCTTATATAGCATAAGGAAGTTTGTGCTATATAAGTTTAACACAATTAAACAACAACAAAAAAAAGTATCAATTCATAGATCGACCATAAGTCGATCCATACAATATGGATGTCGTTGAAAGGAAGTGTATTCGCAGAAGATAAATACATTCTGTGGATAAACCAGTATTGTTTGGGTTGGTGGAACAAATTCAATTAGGGGGAAGACTTAAAGGTGGATAAAACAAAACGTAGAGAGATATTGATTCTCCCAGTACATTGTTCTTTCGAGTTCCTTCGTGTACCATTGTAATTTAATGGTATTCAACTGGTTTATATAATTTATTCCTTGTTTTTATGTATTATTCAATTTAAATACGCCAATTATAGATATATGGCCAAATATTACGAGCGAATGAATGTAAATGAACAAGTTTAAATCAGCTGTTCCTTGAAAAAAACCATTTATAGCCTGATAGCCAAGGCGTTTAAGGGACCTACTGTACATCTTTACGTGAATTCCTAACAACATAGTACTGGTCTGTTTTTCAGCTAACTGACAAGCCTGATACTGATTAACTTCCCTGCACAACATCCACTTCCTGACTCCCAACCAACCTGGACACTTCAGACGTCGCTAGTATTATCCACAAAGATTGCAACCATTAGTAACCAGGTGCTGGTCTTTATTAAAAGGACCGGGCATAGAATATACTGCCTAAAATCTCCACATCACTTTGCTCCCCTTCCAAGTAGCACTGCGTCACTAGTGTCGTCTTTTTTAATGAGTAAAACCAAATTATTTTATGAAATCTTTTGTTTTTTACGCCTAATCACTTCAAAAATATTTTTTTATATTTTATGGAAAATTTAATAATATATTTTTGTAAGTATAAATAATTGGAATTAATTAGTTTTTTTTATTTTGTTGATACAAGTTTAGTGATTCAAGAATGCCCATAGTATTAGATGTAATTTATAAAAAATTTTTAGTCAAAAATTCAAAATACATAAATCGATTATTTTATATTTTCTATTCGATTACCTTTACAATTTGATTGAATTAAAAAATAAATATGTAATCCAGAGATAATAAATAAATATGTAACACTATATTCTAATAATGTCAATGAATTGACACTGTTAAGCCTAGCAGTTATAGGTGTGTAAGTGATGCAGAAAAAAGTCTGTGAATTCAAATTCAGATGGTTTATACTCTGAGGAAATCATTCAGGTGCGTTTGTGGTAGAGTAACTGTTGAACTGGCAAGTGGAATGTTAAAAACAAACTTAAAAGAAAGTGTTCCCTGAGATAAGTATCTAAAACAGCCGTATATTATTGTATCATCTATACGTCAATACGTACAAAATATGCAATGTTTATTAAATTTATTACGGCTTATGTTATGGACGTATAAATTATAACGTAAAAATAATATGTACAGGATATTGAATATAAATATTAAAAATTATATACTGTATAAAGTGTTTAATAAAAATAAATATATTTATAAATATAAAAGAAAACGTTACTTTTACACCCATACGAAACCTTAAGTAAAAAATTGTCTAAACAAAAATATTTAGTTCTCATTTCTGGAACTTAAGTCAATACCATTGTACATTTTTGGTCAGTGCACACTTGAGTAGATTGGCTCCCACCCTCCGTGCACCCAAAATGGATACACGCTATGTCACCCACACGATGCACGTATGAAAATATAGGACGGAACTTTCACCCAACTCACACATTACTAAACAGGAACTCATTTCCAACGCACACATGACAAGATGGACCTACACACTCTCTTACCCAACGCACACGATGACAAGATGACCTACACACTCTCTCCCAACCAACGCACACAATGACAAGATGAGCCCTCATAGAACCCAAAATACACGTGGCCACACTCCCAGACAACTCACATGACGAGATGAACCTTCTTCTTACCCAAGATACATAGCACAAGATGGCCATATACTCCCACTCTACTAACACTAGAGAAGCTCTCGTCCATCCCCAACTCACGCATGACAAGATGAGCCCTCATAACCCAACGTATAGAATTCAAAATTGCACCACACTCTATCCCAACGCACACGTGACAAGATGAGCCAGATTAAAAATAACAAACATTATTTATTAATTATTATATTCAGCTGTGACTCTATTCTAAAAGTCTCGGATGCTGTATATAACCTAATCTTCAATCATATTATTTTTTATTTTTCTTAAACGTCAGATAGTCCTGCTCGATCTTCAGTGGGAGTGGACGACTGTAATTGAAGATAGAGTAAACGTAATAAATATAACACACGACTAGAACAACTTTTAGCATTTAGCCACTATGTTTCGAAATTAAATTCACCCGTTTTTATTAATAACAATTGTACATTTCATAATCCCAAAAAATTATAAAAAAGTGAATACGTTGATTCATAACGACTATCGTTGTTTCTGAGTTATTACAAAACATTTTTCGTTCAAGAGAAAAGTTCCTTGCTTACTTGATGCATGAAATGCAGGCAGTATACATTAATATTTACAAATAATTTTATTTGTATTACTTAAATCAATAGTTCAGTTTTAAGTGCTCTTCACATAAAGACACTTATGAAATTTATTTTATAATATAATAATACGTTTAACTTGGTTGAAAGTAGAAATTTAATATTAATATTACAACCAGTAACAATTTTAAATTAAAAAATATGGCACAAATTTTGTAAATTTTAATAACAATAACTTGCCTATTTTTTAGACTCAGATTTATAGTAATAATTAGGAGCCATTTTAGCATGGAACATGCTTTAGTCTTGACCTAACTGCCTGAAAACGTTACGCGGGAGGGTGACGCGGGAAGGTGACGCGTAACCATGAAAACACAATGACATATCAGTGTTGACTTCAATAATGATTTTATTTGCAAGCGTTCATCAAAGTACATCTTTAGTTTCCATGACAACTCTTGTTAAAAATATACAAAATTAAGTCCTATAGGATTATATAAGATAATAATAATAATAATTAACTTCCTTTCAAGGTGGTAATGAGTCATCGCGTGAGTAAGAACCTGAGCCGCGAAACAATAAAATTTAAAAAGTAAAGATATATTTATATTTTTAAGATATGTTTATATTTTTTGTAATTCCTTACATGAAATCTAAAATTCGTTGTTTTCAGCTAAAGCATGTTCCATGTTTCTTGAATTTTAGCCGTAGGCTCTAAGCAAAAAGATCCGGGGGTCCAGGGGGCTTGCCCCCTGGTGAGGCCCGCAGGGCCGAGTTTTGTTTACCCCTAAAGAAATATTTTACTTAACTTCTTTAAGACATATATAAAATTGTATGCTAATTTTAATATGAAATATACAAGATAACTTGACATAATATGTTCAAAAAGACTGAAATATTTAAATTGACAGAACCTTAGATGGTAAACAAGGAAAATTATTATTATTTTTCTTAATATTGTGTTTTAGCTAAACAAAATCCAAGTGTGTGATTTTTGTAGGCACGATTAAATCAGGTGAAACAGGTCACAACCCAAGATTGTTATCAAGAAGAATTGTAAGTAAATTGGGGGTCACGTAAGTTGGCTGATTTTCCTTCACCGTTTAACATTGAAAAATTATATCGAATATATAAACACCTGGTTACTGTTTTTATCAATAAACTAATTTATTCCTGAGTTAAAAGAGTGCCATATTATATAAAAAGTATATATTAAATAATAAGTACAATCAATAGTTATTTTAAAATCGATATACTTTTATTTTACTACAAATTTACAAAATAGCTATTGTATTATTAACGGTTTCTTTACTTTTTGTAAATGGAAAACATTTAGCTATAATTTGAAAAGACTTGAAAAGAATGATAAACACTATACAATTGCTATCTAAAAAGATATTTATACAGATAGACAAATGAAAGCATCTACTACGGTACAAATCTTTGCTGTCTGAATAATAATATACAACGACGTATGGAAATAAGTTCAATCATTCCAACAAAATATACAATTTAACTTTTAGTGAATTTTTCCAATAGGCTAAAATTTTATTAGTTTTATAATAATTTTGGTAAAATTATATTATTATCAATGCCACCAATTCCAAGTTTTACAAGGTTTTTATGTAATCCTGCATTGGATTAATATTTCCTGAATGATTACAGATAAATCGAACTAATTTTCGAGTGATTAAATTAATAATTTAGGTAAAGAATGGACATTTAATGTAATGTAATGTAAAAGATATATGCTTTTATTTAAGATTTCTTATTACTCCTTGTGGTCCGTTCTACTGTAAAGCAGAAAAAAGTTACTTCAAAATGTACATTTGAGGTGTAGTAATGTTGTATCGAGTGGAATCATTTAGCTGTTCAGGAAATATTACGCCAGTGCGGGATTTTATAAACATCGTGTAAACATTTAAATTGGTTGTGTTGGTAATAATGTAATTTTACTACCGATATAATCACAACATAAAGACATTTTTATGTACACGTTTAGAACGCGCAGTTTAAGTGAAACGAAAAACAAAGGTAAAATCAATTCAGCAAAACATCCTTATATATTGGAAGGTAAACTATATATTATGATGTATAACAATAAACAGCTAACACAAGTTACCTCACAATTCTGAAAAAAAAAAAACTAATAAAAAGATACCAGTATCTCATCATCCGCCAACTGAAAAGCTTTGAGGCCATGATTAAAAACCAGCCGATGAGGGATTTACAAGGTAATCCCGCTGCATTCAGTTGAGAACGTGAGATATTGAATGGCGAGTTTGAAAAGCGGGCTTATGATGTTGCCCAGCTCATCAGCAATAATCGTTGGCTTTACCCATTAGACTGGCTTCAAACAGATAAATTTATGTAGAAACGTATTTGTTATTTAATAGATAACTTATATCAATAATCTATTGTCAAGCGTTGTGTCGATTTTGGAATTTCATAGTCACTATATTTAACATCTATTCGTCAGTTCTAATAGTTTAGAAAAGTAAGAGGTGAGCAGTTAATTCTTTTATCAAACATTGTACGGCACATGGAAGAGAATTTTTAAAATTGTTTCCTGACTCGCCGACAGTAAAACATGCTTGTATGCAGAGTATCCTGACGAGAGTGTTATCCGAATGACTAAGAGAATCTAAGATTCTCAGATATAAGTCGCCGACACAACTTTTTGTTTTCCGCTGTATATTCTTGATGTAATTAGTTTGGTTGTAAATAGAAAATAATTTTTTAGTAAATTCCACAAATTTAATTTTCATCAAAAGCGCTTTCGCCGGTTAAGGCATCTTCAGTTGTAAATACAGTATAAACAGAAAACATATGTGAATAAAAAAAACAAAAAAAAAAAACTTATAAAACATTAAATACTAGTTACATTAAATTTAAATGGCTAAGTTTGATAAAAATTATTATGAATTGAACTATAATGTAGAGTTTTAAAATTTCCACGAAATTTCATCTTTAATTAAGGGTAAAACTATATTACTACAATTTAGAGATGGTTGGGCATAATTAATTCAAAACTGCCATACATTTAAAAAATGTATGGCAGTTTTAAAAGATTAATATTTTCCCAACCGTCTCTAAATTTCAGTACTATATTTTTACCTTTAATTAAAGATAAAATATCATAGAAAATTGAAAAATCCAAACCATAATCTAATTTATAATAATTCTTATCAGAATTAGCCACTTAAATTTAATTTAGCTAGTATTTAATGTTTTACATGTGATTTTTTTGTTATTTTTATTAACATCTGTTTTCTGTTTATACTGTATTTACAACTGAAGATACCTAAACCGGCGAAAACGCTCTTGATGAAAATTAAATTTGTGGAATTTGCTAAAAAATTACTTTCTATTTAACATTTTTTTGTGGCATTTATAATCGATAATATGAGTATAGGATGTGTGTTAATGACCTGTGTAATCTTGTTACTATCTTCGTTTGAATCATTTACTAATAGTCCCATTAATAAGTACTATTTACAAATAGTTCCTAATCAAGGACAAGTAAAGGGACCTACAGTTGAACTTGAAATCTGGAAACGTAGTATTGGTCTGATATTCAGCTAACTGGCAAACCTGATACTCATTTCTCTCCCCTGCACAATATCCGGACACTTATATAGAAGTGTTCTTGCTGATAGCATCCATTGACTGGACGACAAGTTAGTATTAAGTGGACCTTTGCTTGGTCCTATGACTTTAATCTCCACAACACTTCATAGGACACTGAATAAGAATTTGGGTACGTAGTACCTTTATAGTATACTAACTGTACCCGCCCGCTTCGCCGGTCATAATATTGAGTTTGATTTAGAACCTAATAGGTGAAAGAATTCGAGCATTTTTGCTTCTTCTACCAATATTAGATTTTTTAGGAGGCATGTCATAAAAAGTAAACTGCAAAACAAGTAATTATTTATTTTTTATTTTCACGTTTCACCACATATTTTAATTACCAAGGAAAAAAGGTTAACAGCAAATACAGATCACCTTATCAAGTAAAAGTAGTGTGTGCTACACTCTTAAGATGAAATGTAGAACTACAATAAATCAAAACATATACAGTACTGTTGTTGTGAGAACTTCAATCTGCTTATGGCATGTGAAACTACATTAAACCACACAGTCATATGTTTTTTGTAAACAATTCAGATTCTCCATTTGAATAACATGGGATCTTTAGGAGCCCGTGGGGCGGGACCCTGTGGACGGATCTGCATCAAACTTCACAGACACCATCTCGGGAGTATACAGGACAACATCCTAAAGTTTCATGGCGATCGGTTGGATGGTTTGGCAGCGCATAAACTTCAAATATACAAACATCCTCTTTTATAAATATAGATTTATTACTTTTAGGTAACAAAATATTGCTAGCGAATTGTGGAATAAAATATCACAACATTGAACGCTTATCTTTAGCAGGTCCGAACTTTAATATGTATCGATGTATATCACATATTTGTATAATTTTAGTTATAAATAAAATCAGTTAATTTTATTTATAACTACATTTTATTCAACGTCAGGACAACTTGCCTACTAGTTGTCCTAAAAACTATTTTAAATTTATTTTTATCAAATGTATACCGGTAGTATTTTCATACATATTGATAAAAAAATATTGTATACGATTTTTTTACGTATTGTTATTTAACTATCACTAATATATATATGTATATATATATATAAATAAATATATATATATATATATATATATATATATATATATATATATATATATATATATATAATGCTAAATTAAAACACATATTGCATCAACCTAAATAATTTATTGAAACGCAATGAACACCTTCCTTAAAAGTTGTACTTAAATTAAGATATAACTACATTTAATCGAATACTTAATTTTTAGAGCTATAACTTTTATAATTTCAATTGTATTGGGAATATATTTTTAACGTTTAAAAGACGAATTTTTATTAGATAAAGTGTGAGAAATGGTTGTTTCACTCAAGAGATAGGTACAGGGTGTTGATTGCTAAGGGGCGAACACTTTACCATCTTCAAGGGATTACACCATCATTAACCAGGGTTTTACTACAAAAAGTTACAACGTAAGTTTACACGTAACTTCACAAAACCTAATGTATTTTATAGAGTGAAACTATGGTTATTGTCACACAGATAGTTTCATAATTTGATAACTTATATGACCTAATCAGTTGTCTTTGACACACATCCATTAGAAAAATAAATAAATTTACAGTCGGGAAAAGTTGATATTTCTAATATTACAATAAGGCCCTTAAATACAGTAATATAATCGTAGAAATGCGAATCTTTTAATGTAATTCACAATTTTCTTTTACAGTGACCTTAAAAGTGTTTTTATACTATCCCATGTTAGGACTAAATTTTTTTGCAAAGTACGATAAATTTACATTATTCTAAAACATATTAGATATAGTGGTACCTTGATGAACAATTCCAAGTTATACACAAATACTATAATAATAATAAATCTTTATTTGTGTTTGACAACAAATTGTTGTATACAAAACGTCATATTGTGCTATAAATAAATCTAGATAAATATAAACATGAAACTTGAAAACACACCACTCATTCTCTCATTCACACATACATTTTCAATATTAATTCACACTTTCATTCATACACTGGCAATTTCCGTCCCAACTTCGAGCCGAGATTAGCTCTCCCAGTTGTATTGGAGAAACTCCCCCACCGAGTAGAAGGCCTTTTGAGTCAAGAAACTCTTCAGTCTGACTTTTAGTGCCTGGGGCTCTGGAATGTTTTTCATTGAGTCGGGTAGGCTGTTGATAAACGTAGCACCCGCCTGCGACGGTAAGCGCTCGTATATCGCCGTTCTGTGCTGTCCAATTCTGTAACTGTCCCTACCTTCGTACGTATGTATGTCACTACCTCGCATACTCTTAACTTTATTAATATTCTTCATAAGTAATTCACGCTATAACTTAATCTTCGCTATTCGACAAAATGTCAATCTAAATCTTAAAATTATTGAGATTGATGTTTGTATTCAGTGAATTAAAATTTCGGGAAAAATGAAATAGGGTAATGATATTAAAGTATTAATTAAAAGCGAATTACCTACCTAACAGTTCCATACTAAATGATAGCAATAATGATTAATCTAGTAATGCTTAGCACTAATTTAACAGGTGGTGAAATTTCGCATAAATGAAGATTTAGATTGTGCAATCATTTGACGTAATCTGATAGACAGTGGAGAGGGTAACACTTGGTAAGAGGCAGTTGAAACGGAAATTAAAAATTTGCGCGCAATGCGCAATACAAGAGGCGTTAATTGTGAGGTCCTAGTGCGGACCCAAACCAGTGCTTGAGTTGCGCGCAATACCGATCTCAGGTAGAACGTCCAGCCTTAGCCGAAAAAAAAAACTTGGACTACAAGCTGCGCAAAAGAAATATTTTTCCAAATATTAAAGCTCACCATAAATACCTTGAATTGTCATTGGTTTCATTCCGAATAGCACTAAATTTATAGCACAGGTGCTTATACCTTCTCGGTTATTTGTAACCTTTATACAGTTGTTAGTAGTAAGCGGTAAGTTATATTAGAAGCTTTTTAATTTGTAACAGAAAACGTTGTTAAATAAATTAAAATGTTACTTCACAAGTTAGTTCAAATTATTTCACAAATACAATACAAACACTATAATAATCTTTCGTTGTTTTTATGGACAATGAAAATTTTTTTTACAAGTTGATTAAAGTATCTTGAAGGAGGATTAAACATTATTCTTGACTTATCACACATGTTTAATAATTACACATGTCTTCAGCGCATCTACTAATAAAACATGCTAGAGTGAGTTTACGTTGTTTGTTCGGTTCCCTTTAAAATAGTGATTTTCGTTGGTTTGTTGAAACCAGTTTTAATTGGGTTTTTGCACAGTTGTGTGTTTTATAGCTACCAGTGTCAGTAAACAGTTTTTTTGTTGTTTCCACAATTTATATAAAGGGCGAAGGGCAAGACACTAAGCGATAAGTGAAGACTTAAGGGCTCCTGATCGTACATTAGATCTCCACTGCCTCCATCGACGGACGACTGTCCGCTTTTCAACTCCCCCCCCCCCCCGCAATAACCTCAGGTACGTTGAGAATACCGTTCTCAGGTGCCTCAACGATGACACATTTGTCAACACTGTCGTGTCGTCAACGTGTCGTGTATCAATCGACTGACGGAGAGTGCTCGAGATGCTGTGGTTGACACTCTTTCTCGGTCATTGAAGGAGGCCCAATCCCGCATTGAAGAATTGAGCGGTGAAGTCAGCAAACTGAAGGTTGAAATCCAGTGGGTCGAAGAAAGAACCAAAGAAAAAGAAGATGATTTGGAGCAATATCAGTGGTGAAATAATCCTCGGCTCTTCGGCGTGCCAGAGAATCGAGATGAAGACACTGATATGAAAGTGTTGACGCTGCTCCAAGAGAAGATCGGTGTAGACCTCCCGTTGAAACGACTGGAGCGAAGCCATCTTGTCGGCAGGCCTCATCCCTCGGGTGACAGTGGCAATTTGCAGCGTCCTCGGTCGATCATCGTTCAGTTTCGCAGCTACAGGGACAGACGTGACATCTTCAATAAGAAGATGTTTCTTAAAGGATCAGGCTTAACTATTCAAGATGACCTGACTTCAAGACGAACTGACGACATCCTCAGGAAAGCTATCGAACTCCATGGCCCCAAGAAGATGTGGACCTCAGATGGAAAAGTTAGCTGGGAGGATGCCGAGGGAAGGAAACGCTCCGCTACAACTCTAAGGGACTAACTGAGGCATGACATTTTCTTATATTTGACTTTGTGTATTTCTTAGTGTTTTTTCTTTTCCTACTATTCAATTTTGGATCATTGTATTTCATTGAATTCAACGATCATCATTATTATTATTTTTATTTATCTTAACAAGATTTTTATTTTACTCGTATAGTACTAAAATTGCCTTTTTATTTATTGTTATATGAATATTTTTATAAATTGGTATAAGTTTTATTTCCCTCTAAAGTTAATATTAACTCTAAAAAAACCCCAAAAAAAAAAATATTAATTTATTTTATAAAATAGCTACTGATCATTGTCAGCCAGCTATATTTTTCACAGATTATATCTATAACACTACATTTACAAAACATTTATTTAAGGTAGGCTATTATTTTGTTTCCAATTAATATTAGTATCCATATTTTTGTGAACTAAGAGAAAAGCCTGTAATTTCTTTTACTTATTTTTTTTTTATTATATTTATTATTTTGTTCATTAAAGTATCCTTATATGTATAATATTATTTGTTTATTTATAACATATTCTGATACATGTGCTAATACGAAAATTGTCTTTAATTTAATTTTTTCATTCATTATATTTAACAACGGGTTTTAATGTAATCAATCTGCTTTTTATTAATGTTCAAAATATTAAAAAGCTCATTTATTTATTTATACTGTATATATCACCATTATTACTAATACTAACTAAGTATTTAATTTATATGTATAAGTTTATTTTTTTAGTAATATTATTTGTTATTTTATTAGTTTTCGACATTAATTTCCAATTTTCATCATATATGTTATTATTGTATTAGGGAGCCAATAAGCTGTTCTTTAATTGTTTTTCTTGTCTGAATGTTTAAAATGTATTGTGTGTAATTGCTCATGTCGTCGCGGTTGCCTGTACCACCCCCGCCTGCCGTGCCTTGCAGCCTCTCTGGATGTCAGGACCTAACCTTTCCTCACCCGGCGAGGGCGCTCTTCCCCTGCCACAGTTCATTAACCTGATAACACCGCCTTATCATGGTCTGCTCAAAATTGCACGTGTCAATTCGCAATCACTTCTATGTCATATTGATGAGTTTAGAGACATATTCAGCCCTTGTTCTTTTGAGTTAATCTTAGTTTGTGAAACGTGGCTGAAACCAAATATCACTGATGCAACAGTTGGTCTTCCTAGCTACACATTATTTAGGAATGACAGGGTCCATAAGGTTGGTGGTGGTGTTGCTATATACTCTAAATCAAACCTTAATTCATTCGTTGTACTTCGCTCGGCTACTTCCCGATCTGGCCGACCAGAGTTTATGTTTCTTGACGTTTGTGTTGGTGTAACACATGTCCTTGTCAGTGGGTGTTATAGGGCACCTCACTTGGGTATCTAGCAGAATATGAACTCACACTGCTAGACCTATTGCCTCGCTGCAGTCATGCCATTGTCATGGGTGACTTCAAAACTGACTTACTAGGACCACTTACTTAAGACAAAACTTTTTTAACAAATATGTTTCGATCATTTAGTATGACTATACTGCCACTAAAAGCTACTCATCACACTTCTACAGCCGACACCTGGCTTGACGTTATGGCGGTTTGTGACCCTGACCTAGTCACATATCACAGTCAAGTTCCAGCTCCTGGACTTTCAAAGAATGACCTTATTTTCTGTGTTTACAACCTTCATCCTCAAAAGCAGAGGGCCAAATTTGTCCAATACAGGGATTATAAAAGTATTAATCTTGGTTCACTTGTATTTGATGCAATGTCCCTTCCGTGGAATGATATTCTTCAACTTACCAATATTGAGCCATTGCCAATAAGATCAAAGTATTTATGAACTATCTTCTTGATCTACATGCTTTGATTACAAAAAAATCACAAAAAAGCCCGCACTCTGGATCACAGATCAATTACGTAGAATGCAAAAGCAACGAGATGCATGCTTCCGGAAGGCAAAAATGTGGCCACGATTGGGATGCATATAAGATATTAAGAAATTGTAGCGTAGTTGGTTCAATCCCAGCTTCATGTGCTAAAGGTTCTCAGTTCGATCCCAATCAGAGTCAATACATTTTGAGAAGGATCAGCTGATAACCACCGGCTGTTCATTTGTCATTGGGCTATTAATTAATGACACTTTCTAAGATGAAAGTGTAAAAAGACTGATTAGGTATTCGCTTATAAACCATGCTTCACATATAAACCATGATAGCAGATAACTTAATCAATATCTTATTGCAGACAGACAGAGTACCGAATTAACTGAAGAAATATTTCAAAAATGTATTGGTGCAAAATATTTTACAGCTTTACACACACAGATACATTAGAAACACAATACTACAGGTACAGTGGTATTGACCCACCCACCCACCCATACACGTACATTAGTATTGACCCACCCACCCACCCATACACGTACATTAGTATTGACCTACCCACCCGCCCTTGCACTACAGTGGTACTGACCCACCCACCCACCCTTACACGTACAGTGGTACTTACCCACCCACCCACCCTTACACGTACAGTGGTACTTACCCACCCACCCGCCCTTGCACGAACAGTGGTACTGACCCACCCACTCACCCTTACACGTATAGTGGTAATACACCCCTCATTACCACCGTGTATAAGTGGGTGGGTGGGTCAATACCACTGTACGTGTATGGGTGGGGGGGGGGGTGGATCAATACCTCAGTACGTGTATGGGTGGGCAGGTGGGTCAGTACCACTGTACGTGTAAGGTTGGCCAATATCATTGTACGTGTATGGGTGGGCGGGTGGGCCAATATCACTGTACGTGTATGGGTGGGCGGCTGGGGGTGTATGGGGGGGGGGTGAAATGTTCGTGTAATTTCAATACCACTGTTTGTGTATGGGCGGGTGGGTGGGTCAATACCAATGTTCGTGTAATTTCAATACCACTGTTTGTGTATGGGCGGGTGGATGGGTGGGTGTAGACTACTTATCTACACTCATCACACTCATTCGAAATCCATATTCGCCCATATCTTGACGATCGGCGTCTTATGAATAAATAAATAAAAATAAAAAACCAAACCCAGCAATAGATCCGTAACTCAAAAATTATACATTATTACTGATCATTATCTGACAAGAAAAAGTCTACTAAGTCACTCTGGACAAAAGTTAAGGAGCTGGGGATTGGGAAGTCAAACCCAACTGTCATTAATAACATAAACCTTGGTGTTATTAATGATTATTTCACTAATATTAATATTGATTTATCAAAAGACAAAATTTACGTCAATGAACTAACCAGTTCTGCTTTTCCTAGGCCTTTCCATCAATTTTCATTCCGTTTGGCTACTGATGAAAAAGTGCTAAAAGCCTTGAATTGGACAACCAGTAACGCAGTCGGAGCTGACAGTAGTATTAAAAAAATTCATAAAACTTACCCTACCCGTTACACTACCAATCGTTAAAGCTATATTTAATTTTTCTTTAATTTCAGCTACTTTCCCTAGTGCCTGGAAGTTCAACCATTGCCTAAAACTTCAAATCCTCTACCTCCCTCTGATTTAAGGCCAATAAGTGTTCTTTCCGACCTGTCCAAATGCCTTGAGAGAATTGTTCATAAGCAAATTTATGATTATTTTTCAAACAGTAAACTAATATCCACCTTTCAATCTAGCTTCCACCCTAATCACATCACTACAACAGCCTTCTGAAAATCACCGATGATATACGGCATGCAATGAACAAGATTAATCTTTCAAAACTAACACTTTTTGACTTCTCCAAAGCTTTTGACTGAGTTTACTATCCCTTACTCCTTATGAAACTTAAAATATTGGTTTTCTGATAGCTGTGTGCTGATAACTGGGTCGGGTCGTCGCCAGTGTGCGTACTGGGGAGGGCACGTCCGGACGGAAAGCTGTGATCAGAGATGTGCCATGTATCCGTTCTGGGACCTCTGCTTTCCTCACTTTACATTGATGATGTAACATCTGACATATGCTTCTCTAAATATCAGCTATACACTGATGAATTACAGTTAAAATACACCCATACACGTATATTTAATATAGTTAAAAAAAGAAATATTATTTTTTGGAAATAAGGTTGAGTGGAAAAGAGGATTTAATAGTCCTAACTCCACCTAATAAAGACGATTTTCATGTCATTTCATTTCATGTTAATAAATATATCGATGGGACAGTGATTTTTTTATCACATATGTAATGAAGATATGAAAACAAATCATTTTTTAAGAGCTTTTATTTAAAATTTTCTAAGGATATTATTAAGTATCCTTAGAATAAGTATACTTAATAAAGAAGAGTAATTATCGTTTAAAATTTAATTATTTTTCATATAAAGATAAAACACCAAGTACAAAGGTTACAATATTTGGCCATTTTTAATGCTATATTTTAATGATGTCAATAATCAAGATTAAATTGCAAATTTCGTATACATTGAATTGTTTTATATTATTTAGTATTTATTTTTAATTAATGATATCGACTATTATTTAGTAGGTGTATTTAATTCATGGTATAGAACATTAGTTTCAGTATGAATATTTATTGTTAGAGAATTGGAAACTTTAGTAATTTCGTTGCACGGCTGCAAGAAGTTGCGCGCAACTCGAGTTCGCTCGTTCAATCCTCCCAACTCACTCGGGCTATACTGACCTTGAACGGAGCGTTGACCTTCAATGCCCTTGGTGACTGCCATTCTACTATTGACTGCCACTACTATTGAAAACTTTAGTCGGTAGAACTTTACGTTTGGAACTAAGCTCAAAGCTAACCGAAATTTCTATTTATATGTTACATCTTTTCCTCCTTATTTTATCCTGCATCTAATGGTATAAACAATTTAAAAAAATCAATTACAGTACCTTATTTTACAAGCGTATCTGTCACAGACTGTCGGTATTTTTGACGCGAAGGAACACAAGCTGCAAGCGAGTCAGCAGTTAAGAGAGGATACATCCATAAATATACAGTCACGCAAGCTTATGACAACCCAATGATGGTTGAATTATCTCAGTCAAGGATCTTCTTTCTTACCTTAATGTTCTTCTTTTTTTAAGAGACTCAGTAAATTAATCTTTACAAATAACATAGTAAAAAAACGTATATAAAAAATTATTGTAATATTGTATACAATTAGTAAATACGTTCATTATTGAAGTTGAGATCGAGCTGATATTGTTTAATTAAATATACTTATATATATATATATATATATATATATATATATATATATATATATATATATATATTAAATTTTCAATAAAAACCAATAAATTATAATTTCAAAAAGGCCTTTCGCTTGAAATTATAATTTATTGGTTTTTATTGAAAACTTAATAATTTGAATACATTCATTATTGTTATTCATTATTCGCTACTAAGACGCCAATCAGTCGAGCGTCGTAGTTAATAACAAAGGTTGACTGTTCCTTAGAAAGAAAGATTTATTAATAGCCCAATATCCTGGACAACTAAGTGAGCTACAGACTTACCAAGAATCCGAACCACGTAGTATTGGTCTGTTTTCAGCTGATTGGTAGGTAAAATAAATACGAAGTTCTCTTAGTCACACGAGATCCGGAATCTGCATCTACCAACCTAGATGGACAACCCAGACTTCTCTAGTATTGTCCACGCCGATGGCAACCATTGAGCAGACGCCACGTCAGTATTGTGGACCGAGGATAGAAGAAATTACTTAACATACCTATTAAAAACCAACAATTTGTCCATCTTGGTTACAGCGCTGTACCACTAGTGGTGATGGCTAACAATTAAATTTATTTGAAATTAAAAACCTCTTTATTAGGGGTAAAGTTAGGGCAGTTCAGTTTTATCTTCCTCTTAATCCAACCCATCCACCTTAGTTTAGGTCACGTAACGAACCCTTTCCCCCACTTTGGTACCCAACCCTTGGTGATCCTTCCACCCAACCCAGTGTTCAGTGTTCAGTGTTCGACATTTATAAAAATATATAAGGGGCCCTCATACCTACCCTAGTACAAAACACTCGTTAGTTTTTTTTCTTACTCATTTCTTTGATAATCTGTTATGATTTCTAAACGACAATGCTTACGCAACTATTCAAAAACCAATACAATTATAGTGCTTGAACAGCTGATCGTTCAGACCTATAACATTATATAAATTATCAAATTATATACGTTTCTGAATTGGGGCAGTTAATTCCTGGAAGAATTTGTTTAGTTTTATCAAATGTATTATATAAACTCCAATCCATTATTGCATTAAATAATTGTACTAAAACATTTTCAAATATATGTTCTTCATTTTATAGTTCATTAACACGTGAAACATCAAATGCATGTTTTCATGGACAACACTATATGAACAATGTGATAGAATATGTAATAATATTTATACATCATGTAATGATATAGTGTGAATATAGCATGATTTTCTCTCACGATATCGTAACATTAGCATTCTATTGTACAATGCTACAGTACATGTATATGGTATGGTTGATGGGTACAAAAGCAAATATATTGGTGACTTGTACATAAATATAAAGGAAAGAAAAAACTCCATTTTGGTCAAAGAAAAATTATTGGTTTTTCTATGTAAAACGTTTCCAATTGGCAGCCGTATGACATTTTAAATCCTAAATAATTCATAAAACTAAAATATATTAAAAATTATACAAATAATATTTTTAGAACATTTAATTACATATCCAATGATGTGACAGTTTTAAAAATTGGATGAAAAATAACAAATAAAAGATCATTTACGTGGCAGTATGTACCGCAAAATATGCCTGTACAATGTGCAACACACGTAACAGTTGATAAGTATAAAATAATTTGTTCAAGTAACATCTCCGTTACTACCACAACCAGAATGTCTCTTCCTACATGTACTTTTTCATTAGATTAAAAAAAATCACATAATTGATAAGTTTATTGTAAACATTCCAGTACTATTAAAAGAACTTTTGAAAGAAAGTATAACAAATTGTTTGCCTTTAGTATTTATGAATGAAAATTCAACATGACAATGATTTGTGTTTATTTATAATGAAAATTTAATCTGAAGCCATAATTATGTATTTTGTGATAAAAAGTATACGAATATCCTAAATTAATTACCATAATTTCTGTGTACTGGTTTTCAGGAAAACAGATCAACATTTTCTAACGGGGAATATACGCACATATTAAGTCTTTCAAATAAAAATATATTTACCTAAGGTTCTATGATTTAGGTTAAAATGTAGATAATTATGAAAGTAGATAACTTTATTAGTTTAAGAACGTAGTTTGCTTAGATGTAATTTAGTTTTTAGTACTTGAAAAAGGTTTGGGTTTTACCAAATCAAAACGTCGTGATTGGTAATTTTCACGTAATGATGGGAAATATCCAACTACCTTTGTTCCTCTCATCAGAATTAATATGTCAGTATATTTAATGAAACTTATAAAATGTTATATTATAGAGTGCTAAAAACACAACCTTGTCGTGACAAGAGGTATTGCAGTTATAAAAAGTCTTACACGTTTCATTGTTATCGATCATAACCATCAATACTACGCTCTACCAATATGTTATAACTCCCCAACCCTAGAGCTGTCGTGTCTTAGCCCAGTTAGAGGCCTTACGAAACTCTTTATATTGAACTTCTGTCATTTAACATGTCTCTTATTTATCCCTTTATGGTTGCAGTTACTCTTACTTTTTTACTCCTCCCAACAAACAAATACATTGTAATATTTTTTCTACCTTTGAAGAGAACTTTCCTACTTCAAGTAAACGGATAGAGATTACATATGAATTACTTATTTTCAAGGAGTCACAATAATTTGACAAGCATATTCAGTAAGTTTATTCACTTGAATACCGGTAATTAAGCTTAAAGCACTTTTTTGATTGAGAACTATAAGATAATATTTCGTATTTTAACAACGCTTTTGAAATTTCTGTAAAATATAAAGTTTCACAGTCCAAATTTAATTAACTTTAGCTTATTATTAGACGTCCTGCCTATGATAATAAAAATAATAATAATCCTTTACTGCCATCAAACTTTACAGCATGGACAAAGTCATAATTGCAGCTATATATTGTCATGTCATTCTTAATATAATTTAACCTAACATAAAATAAATACATAACATATTAAACTATTAATTAGGGTTATCAAAATATCTTTAAAATATTTGTAAGTATGGGAAACTAACTTTTTGCAATGCTTATCTTATATTTCGATTACCCTTCAGGTTACCCAGGGGAAGGGGCCTCAGTACATTTTCACTAAGCACCTCTGTTATCTGGGGTAAGCATGAGCTAATCATATATAGTACTTAAAATTCAACTAAATCAAAACTAAAAAATTCATAAACATTAGATATTGATCCCATAGTTCATTGTAAAAAAGTAGTATATGTGATAGAACAGTTCGTTATTTAAAAAAATTTTTATAATGTTCACTAAACCAGATGGCTTTTGAGAACACCTATAATTTTTAGACATATTGATTAATAGGGCTTGGTTTATGACTCTTAGTGGATTGGTGGCTTAAAAAAGAACGTGTTTGCACAAACATGTGATTGATAACGTAAATATAAAAATCTAACATAAAATGTTATAGAATGCTATAATACTATAATCAGGGCGAAGAGAAATTGACCTGCGTGTTAAATTTAGCTCATATAAGGGTTTAAGCGGTGGAGGGGAATCAATCCACCACTAACCTGCCGTTCATCACAGTAATGCAAATCTTAAGTCTTAAAGTGTTCAATGTCCGAAAATATGGTTGTTTGAAAACTAACTGTAATGAACTGTACAAGTTTGTTTAATTGATATTTATTGTTTACATTAATATTAACTTAAATGATAGTATGATTTCATAGTTCTAAACTTGTTTCGTTTAGTTTAGTAAAACCAACCGATGGTCACTGCCGCTGATGACATATTGGATAGGGCATGTTAATGTGCTGACAGCCCATGGCCTACAATCTTCCTGGTTGTCATGTAGTTTTTTTAATGAAATTACACAGTGGTTCTCTATATCACTTCCACCACTCACTGCATATCTCTAAAACAAGTGCTTCAGTAGGTCACTTTATAAACTGCCTATCATTAGGTTTTATAAGTGAGTTTTTATTATTATAAAGCAGTGTAACAAAAGAACAACAAAAAAAGAACAGAACAAAAGAACAAACAAAAGAACAACAACAAGAACAAAAGAAGATAAATTAACCACTACTGGGCATACATTTAAAAATGACGAACTATTAGTCCAAATACATTGAAGTGTTTACGAGATTATCGTATTGGTGGAACAGTTTTGGTTCTCTAGAATAGGAGAGCCAGTGGCAAAGTGAACTAAGGCGTCAGGCTATTTTAGCTAACTTACACATAGTGCAGGTTCGAAATCTGGCCTTGATTAATATTTTGTATCAATAATATTCACCTTGTACTTTACTGGTTATCTCTTAATCTGTCAGATAACTTCCTCACACAGATACGTCTATGGAGAATGGAGGGAGTAAGTTAAACAAGAAGATCGGCATCTCCTTCAAATAATATTTTTTTCCTTGTTAATAATAAAATAGATGATATTGACAAACCGGTTCTTTCATAGCAACCTACGTTTTATATATTTTTATTTTATCACGAGGCAATTAATAATCGGTACAGGAAACATTTACTGAAGTAAATTTATAATCATTAGTTAATTCTTGAAAAACATACCTACAATTTCCTGGATTAGAAACGCAATATATATTGTTTGAAGAAACAAAATGACTAAGTTCCCTAAATTTTCTATTAAAATATATTTAAATAATATTAATTTCATTTAAATTATCTTTACCTGTCATGGTATATAGGCATCAAAGTAATTAGTTTTAATCGCATTGCTTAATTTGATCGTTTCACAGACAAACTATCGTCAAGGTAAACGAATGAAGAGACAGTTCAATCACTGTGGAGGTAGATTGCTTATCTAGCTCCCGGACAGTTGTTTGTCTTCCAGGAACCGTTCATTAATCACTGTCCTTAACTTTAAAACAAATGGGGCTCCCCAGATAACCGTTACGCCAGTTAACCCATTTATGATTAATAAAATAAAATATCTTTAACAAATTTAGTTATACCTCTGTAATTTAAGCAATAGATTATAGATAATCTTATACTGCAAATATTTTATGAACAATTTTGGATGGTTGAACACAGAGGCACAACTGACTGTAATCTTTAGAAATTACAATTCTACAGTTTGTTGGTTGTTACTTCATCAAATATTTTGTAGTAAATCGACATTAAATGTTTGAAAATTATTATTGTTTTCTTAACTAATTAATACATAATGGCAAAATACACAAACAATTAAACTCTATTGAACGAGTAATTTGTTACATAACGTGTACATGAAAGTACATGTAATGAAGGGATTAATACATTGGGAGTCCCAATTGTCTAAAGGAATTAAGTGTTATAATTTTTGCATAAGTGAAATACGTAGGTATATGAAATGTTTTTCAACCAAATTGTATTACATTTTATTTATTTACAGTTTCATTTATTTGAAAAGACTTTTATCCAAGTGTCAAAAAAATATATATAATAAGTATTTATATACAATAAATAGTCCAGAGATAAACTTACACTGACAATACGAGATATATAATGTGAACTTAACAGGCTCTGATGAAAGTTAATAACTGTCTGAAATATAGATAAACATAGGCAATGGAGAGGAATATAACGTAACAATGGATTTCATTTCAAGGATAAAGTAATGACAATACCAGAGATACTGATGTATAACAATCTTCCTATTTCAGCTGATATATTGGATTCAGTGAGCGTAAAATTGCAACATTTCTCTCCCTCATATTTGGAATTTGGAGTATTACCTGTTTTGAAGACGTAGCAAGCTGCGAGTTTTGTAATAATGGAGATAAATACCAACCTTAAGTATGGATTTGAAGTAAAAATATTTAAACATATGATTTAAAATTTGCAACATATACAACAGTTTTTCGTCTAATCTAATTCATGTGTGTTTAATTGCAAAATAGTGGAATATGTCCAGAATTTCCTTCCTATATAGTTCAATTTTATAAATTTAAAGTAATAAATTTATACGAATATGGCATTAAGGTTGAAACAAATATAGATTAGAAGATATCTAATAAATATTCAGTTCGACATTGTGTTCTAGGTTTGCGTTGAGGCGCGTAATGGCATAGTTTTAATTGTGTACTTATTACGAAGATTCATTTCATTTGATTGTCAAATTGGATGATTTCAATAATAAAAGTTGCACTATAACATGTTAAAAGAAGAAAAATATTTTTTTACCGTAGGAGTAAAGACGTAAATTAATCTGCCTAAGATATTTAATAAATTAATTAATTTTAAACAATTAATAATTGTAGTGGTTCTTCAGCATTTGAAGACCAATTTTAAATTTGTCAGATTTTGCAATTAATTTATAGTGCAAATAGTTTGAAAAATTTTTTACTTTGAACTGTAAAAACTATAATATTGTAGAAGTACGATTTTACTAATGAAAATAAACACTGTCTGTAAAACCCATTGCAGACAACAAAATTAGAATCTGAAGGTATGATTAAAAATTAGTTTGTTTTTTGAATTTATCAATAACACGGTGTCCCAAAAGTAAAGTTCTAAACTTCAGGAAATGGTTATATGGTCAAAATAAAGGAAGAATCAAACAAATTTTTTTTGCAAAAATCCTTTGTTTACCAGATATCCACCATTTTGTTTTTTCCTTAAATGAATTTTTTCTCCAAGTTGGGTTACCGATCTTTATGAAACTCGCTATGCGTGTTAAGGTAATAGAGACCTATTCTCGGGAAAATATCAACTTAATCTAATTTTAAATTTCAAAATGGTGGCTATTTTAGATTGTTAAACGGAAATTACGGGAAAACAGCAAAATATATAAATATTACTAAGGACAAGGTTTTTAGACAATTTTATTACTAATCTGTAAAAAAAAAAAAAATAGAAACAGACAAAAGCAATTGAGGCAGATTAATATTTGTGTTGAGAAGCAGCAAAAACCATTTATTATTAGCTTTTCACTGCCTTAACACAAATTTATTAATTTTGTTATAGTTTTCCATTTTACTGCAATTTTAGTTTTACAATTTAAAATGGCCGCCATTTTTAAATTTAAAATTTTGTCACGTTGATTTTTTTTTATAGAGTAGGTAACAATATTTTTAACAAGGATAGCAAGTTTCATAAATATCGGTGAAACTAAATCGGAGATAAAAAATATTGTGTTGAAAAAAGAAAATGGTGGGTATCTGGTAAACAAAATGTTTAAAAAATATGTATTCTTGAATTTATTTTTACCTATATAACCATTTCCCGAAGTTTAGCACTTCACTTTTGGGACACCTTATATATATGAAAGTATTTTAATTGGTATATTATTATAACAATTATTACAACAAAATATAATGTTGTGGACGTAATTACAGTAAAAATATAAGACAATTTATAGTATATGATAAATGTAAAATAATGTATATAGTTTAAAGGCGTATATGGACAGCATTTTCTATGGATATAATGAGGATGAACAAATCTATTGAAAGACAATTCTGCTTTATTATACAAGGTTAATCAAGTCCTTAGTGTGATGGGGGAATTGTTTGATCTTTAATAAAATGCAACCCACTAAATTACATGCAAGACATTTATTTAAAGATGCATATCTTTAAATAACGGTATACCCGGCTAAAACAGGTAATTATCTCGTAGATTGTCAAAATCCTCATAGAAATGCGTGAAGTTTATGAACATAAAGGTACATATTTGGTAATAAGGTTACTGGTACGGGAAATGATTTAGTTGGTATAAAGTAAATGCTCAGAATTTTATGTTTTAATGGATTTTTATGACACTGTTTACTTTTCATAAAATAATGTTAACATACTCCTGACTTTAGTTAAACATTGCATTGAACTAAATAAAAGGTTTTCCAACAGATATTTTATTCAGTGAGGTACGTTTTTCAGGTTTTATTAAAACTACAAAATTAGGAACACACAAGCTTTACGTTTAGGTCACATTGTGTGACTAAATTTGCACTGCATTAACACTCCATAATTCGTAATTAAAAAGAGCACTATATAAAACAGCACACAAATAAGTAGTTAAAACTGTTGTAAATTGAAAGTCAGGCTCCACCACTACACGCTCCGCTCAAGGCTGACATTGTATCCATCTACACTTATTAGGGTAATGGCCATTTTCCTCTTCATTGTGTAAGGGTCCATAGTGGTGGACAAGGTGAAGTTTCGGACTACGTAGGCTATCATCGTCTTCACGAATAGGTCGGAATACCTCTTCCCTGAGCAAACACAGACAGTTTATGGCGTAATGTGTGTATTACATATATACACCTTATTTTTTATATATATATAAAAGTTTATGATTACTTATGGTAGCAGTGGCACAGTGCTGTAACCCAGCTACTTGTGGACATGATACTGTGGAGATTGCAAGAATAGTTTCCATGCCCGGTCTTCTGAATATCAACATGGCGTCCACTCAATGGTCACCATCGACGTGAACACCACTAGAGTGTTCATTTTTGGTGGTAGTCAAGTTTAAGATGCTGTTTAAAGAAGGAAACTGAAATCGGGCTTGTCATTAGCTAAAAACCAAACCTATACTGTGTGTTTTTTAAAATAAAAAAATATAGTAATATTTTTTATTTTAAATAAAATATATTAATTAAATAAATAAATAATTAAATAAATTAAATAAAATATTTTTATTAAAATATAAAATATAATAATACAAAAAAAAAAAAACAAACAAAATAAGGTTCAGATTCCACTTAAAGCTGTAGGTCCCTTAGTTTTCCTGACTATTTGGCTAAAAATAAATTACCCTTTCTGAGCTAAGTCAAACTCGTTTAGTAACAAGACTACACAGGTCATTTACACTCAAACAGTAATTCATTATCACCTTAAAATACGCATAAAGTTATGTCGGTGTCTCATATCTGAAAATAAAACGAAGGATGATCGGTTAAAAACTAAATTATAAACAGCTTCTCTTAGATATTTTGGTAAGAAAAGATACTGAAGCAATTACATGCATAAAATTACAAAATCATGAATTGTATTAACTGTTTTTATACTTTGCAAAGTGTAAGTCTTTACACTGGATATCTCTCCTTTAAAAACTCTCTTACTATGTACAGTACCTATAATATATCCAAATCTACGAATGTAGGCAGTAGAACGGACTATTTTATATCTGAGATAACTTCGACAATGTTTCAAACCAGTGTGCTTAACGAGAGTGTATTATTCAGTATTAAGACACCGATCGTAGAGATGTGGTGGACATGAGGGGCGAATGAGAGTTATAAGTGTATATGAAATAGTGTAGTCTTTGTTACTAAATAAGGTCAACTGTTCCTCACAAGGAGACATTTATAACTACCCCAATAGTCAGGGCAACTAAGGGACCTAAATATTTACGTGGAATCCTAACCAAGTGGTATTGGTCTGATTTAAAGCTAACTCAAAAGGCTGATACACAGTTAACTTCCCTAAAGAACATCTGAACATGGAATTATACCCAAAATGGACTAAAGTAGTGTCCACATCGATGGCAACCATTCACCAGACGCCGTGTCTACAATCTCCAGAATTGTTTGTCCCCAACTAGCCAGCCAACAGTACTGGTGCACAATCATAGAAGATTTCTCGTATTTTTGTAAAATTGAAAGAATTATGAAAAAATACATTATGTAAATAAATTATTATGGTAATAAACCGAATATATAGTTAGCTTTAGACTAAACAAATAAAACCTTTTTATTTTAATATTTTTTTTTATTTTACAAAACTGTTTCAGCTAGCCTACGTCTTTTATTTTTGTCCAAGAAGTTTTTATCAAAGTGACCTTACTCAAGGGATTAGTTCTATCTTGTCATATATTTATCAAGATATTTTAGTGCCACTACATCATGGAATATATACTGTACATTTTTAGAATTTAGGTAATTTTAACTAAATATATATTAAATAAACTGAAGATTTCAGCAATCGACCAAATATATCAATTATTTTTAATCTATACAAATAAGAACTTTTGGTGTGTATCACGAAACTATTTTAGTTCACATTTTTTTCATTTATTTAAAAGATTTTTTCATCCTAGCAATGTTTCCACATCCTAAAATAAGATTGTTTAGTGGAACATCTTCTCGATATATTTATTATTTTGGTTGAAATATGTTATTTACATGGTAGATATATGTTTTGAGGCGTTGTAATAATTTATTCAACCCACAATTATACTACTTATATTTTATAAAATTTGCTAAGAAACATTTTAGTCTAGTCGTATGTTAAAAAATGGGATGCTTAATCGATGGAAAGATGTATTTGTAAGACATTTCTTTTTGCCTATTCAATTATAGATTTTTCAGTATCCATTTGGAATAGTAAAATTTCCATTCATGGACTTTTACTTTAATCATCTACAAATTTATATAATATTACTACTGTATGCTAACTGCAATATAAGGAGGAATAGTAAAATCGTGATAAATATTTTACTTTTATCATGAATATCCCACAAATTCAATAAAGACAACTTATTTTTATGTTTAAATAGCTGCAAGCACTTGTTTCGCTATGGAGTGGTTCTCTACACCTGCTTATCCTTTCCTTCGTAGTTTTCTCTAACCTTCACATCACTGTTCTTCTAGACGTAACAGTTTTTAAGTCTAGAGAAGACTATGAGTCTACTTTACGTGGTAGCGAATAGACGCAATCATGTCACACTTACTAGAAATTACCTTACACACTTCACAATGAAAACCAAATTAACCAAGCTTTTTGGTTTATGTTTTTGTTTTGTGTGTTTTTTTTTTTTTTTTGTATCAACTATTTGAAACAAATTAATAAATCTAATTAATACCAATGCTACTCTTATGGGGAAAAGGAAAAGTTGAGTAGATGTTTCTCACTTTTGGGAATCGAATTTTGTGAAATCCTTTCTTAGTGGATTTCCTATGATATGGACCTAATTTTCCTCCAAATATAGCCAAATCAGATCAGTGGTTCAGGAGATTTCATGATGAGTAATTACATAGTTTTTGGATTTTATAAATCAATATACTCCATACAGTACAGCCAGATTAGTATGTAGTTTGTCTAATTTTTTGTTTAATTGATATAAGAAATAAACAAAAATTGACAATTTTACTCTTACCTATACAATTTCTGGGTCCTCCACTAAATGGAAGAAAATCAAACCTGTCAGCATCCTTTCTGTTTTCAGGTAAAAATCGATCTGGATCAAATCTGTCAGGATTTGGAAAAGTTTTTGGATCCATACCCAAGCCACCCAAGGATACCACGATTGCTTGTCCAGCTGGAATCGTGCAGGAACCTAACAATAGTGAATGTTGTGGGTAAAACAATTAATATTTAGTAAAATAAACATTTTCTTGCCTGACTAGTTATCAATGAATTTTAAACACCACTTCAGCATTTTAGAAGACAACAATCTACTACTTATTTGTGATTAAAATTATATAGTTTTCATTTCACATAATACATATACCAATATAGTTTAAGATCCATATCCTTTGTGGTATACCAACACATCAATGAATATATTGCATTTTGTATTTACAAAGCTTATCTACTAAAATATTAATATCATTTTTTATATACAGTTTAGTTTAAAAGCAAAACGCTTTTGAAAGTTCTATTTTAATCAGTAAATTGCTATCATTACGCCAGTATAAATATCGAGAAATACTGTTTAATCATTGAAACATGTGTTTGATAAATTTAACGAGTTTGTTTATTTTGTCTGATATACAAGGTGTCCCAAAAGTAAAGTGCCAAACTTCGGTAAATGGTTATAAAGGTCAAAATAAAGAGAAAACCAAGAATAAATATTTTAGAAATAATACTGGTTAAATTACCTTTTTTCCTGTCAACAGTTCTTCAAACATAATATGCTACGTACATTTCGAAGCATAGAGCTTCATCATCAGGCTTTCCAAAAACGTCACTATTTACATTACACTAAAAACATTAAAAACATTTAAAATATTTAAACATTTAAACATATTTAAATAGCACATTTGCCGGCCGGTGATAGACACCAACGGAGTCTATCGCCGGCCGGCAAATGTGCTATTTTAATATGTTTAAATGTTTAAATATTTTAAATGTTTTTAATGTTTTTAGTGTAATGTAAATAGTGACGTTTCTGGAAAGCCTGATGATGAAGCTCTATGCTTCGAAATGTACATAGCATATTATGTTTGAAGAACTGTTGACAGGAAAAAAGGTAATTTAACCAGTATTATTTCTATAATATAACAAATCAAATCAAATCAAATATTTATTTGCAATGACATTACAAAAATGTACAGCAAACGTCATCCTTATATAAAAATCTAAAACATACATCCCACATAAAAGCCTCTGTCAAAACATACATCATTTACGGTTGCACTCATATTCACTCATACCAAATCCCCACTTCCGACACCGGTTGTCAGTCTTCTGATTATGCGGTCTCCCAGTTGTATGCCATAAACTCGTCCACACTATAAAATGCATGAGACGCTAAACAGCGTTTGAGACGAGTTTTTAACGCCTTGAGCGTTGGGGCATTCTTAATTGAATCCGGCAACTTGTTGACAAAACGAACACCTGCGTGTGAGGGCAAGCGTTCGTGGACTACCGTCCTGTGATTCCCAGTTCGGTAGTTGTTTCTGCCTCTTGTGTCGTGTGTATGTATGTCCCGGCCACTTGTCATAACGCTTTTGGATATGCTAAATAGGGTTGTCTCCAGTATGTAAAGGCTAGGCAATGTCAACAGTTGCAATTTTTTGAATGTTTCTTTGCAGGTTTCTCTGAACTTTAATTGTGCAACAATGCGAACCGCTCGTTTTTGCAATTTAAATACTCTGCTAAACTGATTGTTTGCAGAAGCTCCCCACAGCACCACACTGTAGGTGAGATGGGGGTAAATCAGACCGTAGTACGCCGTCATTAGAACTTGAATTGGGCAGAATTTTGCTAACGTCCTCAAAACATAAATGCCTGAGGACAATTTGGAGCAAATATGGTCCATGTGCGAATTCCAGGTCAACCCTCGATCCAGGTGTATTCCCAAGAATTTTGAACTAACAGTCTCATCTAACCGTTTATCTGCCAGCCAAATGAGTGGTCTCTCCATGTCATCATATGGTCGCAACGAAAATGACAAAACATTACATTTTGAGGGGTTTACTTCAAGATTGAGACTGTTGAAATATTGGACACAATTGTTTAAATCAAAAAAAGCTTGTTGCTCAAGGATCGGTGTTAATTTGTTTCTGAATAAAAGGGTCGTGTCATCTGCGTACTGAATGAGTTGCCCATGCATTAGCGATGACTCTATGTCGTTGACATAGATGAGAAAAAGAATCGGGCTGAGTATTGAGCCCTGAGGAACTCCATATCTCAGCTCCATTGGTTCAGATAATGTGTCTGAAATTTGGACAACTTGGAATCGATTGTTCAGAAAAGAGTGAAGTCACTTGAGCGGCACTCCTCTTACACCATAAAATTCAAGTTTGTCAAGCAGCTTAGAGTGGTCAACACAATCGAAAGCTTTTGACAAGTCGAGAAATACACTAAGTGTGTAATCTCGATCTTCTAATCCCTCAACAACCTTTTCGACTAGACTCACAACAGCGTCTACTGTCGATTTGTTTTTTCTGAAACCAAATTGGTTGTCAGAGAGAAGGTTGTGTCTGTTTAGAAACTGCACCATTCTAATTAAAAAGAGTGTTTCGAATACTTTGCTTAAAACTGGCAAAATTGGAGAAGTTAACTCCTTCCTAGTTGCTTAAAACTTAACAGTTCTGGAGGCTAATAAAACAAAATGAATAAATAAATATTTTGAATAATAATAATAATATTTATTCCTTTAAATTTTTTTTAAATACTTTGTTTACCAGATAATTCCCGTTTTTTTTTTTTTTTTCACAAAAGATCTTTGATCTATGAGTTAGCTCAACTGATCTTTATGAAACTTGCTATACAGGTTAAAGTTATAGAGTTATATTCTAAAAAAATTAACTTTTTCCAATTTTAAATTTTGAAATAGTTGCCATTTTTAAATTTTGAACTGGATCATGTAATTTTTTTAGAATATGGCTCTATAACCTTAACATGTATACCGAGTTTCATAAAGATCGGTTGAGCCAATTAAGAGAAAAATCCTTTTGAGAAAAAAAAAACAAAATGGCAGTTAGCTGGTATACGAAGAATGTTCAGGAAAATTTTTATTCTTGATTTTCTATTTATTTTGACCTATATAACCATTTCCTGGAGTTTGACACTGCTTTTGGGATACCCTGTATAAGCACAGATAATGTTATAAAATATATACCCATCCTAAAGTGTACTTAGTATGGTGGGAGCTTTACGCCTTTACGACATACTAAGAACAATAAGATATACAATAAAGTTGTATAAAAAATGGTATAATTATGAAATTTAAAGGATTCTGTTTTCTGAATACAATTAAAAAACACAGAAAAGTTTAACAAAATAAATATTTCGTATTTTTATTAATTATAATATCAACAAAGGTACCAGTAATATTGTTTGTTGGATTGTATGAATTAGACAAATTAATAAATTAAAATATTTTTTTAATTAAATATTGCTTTGAGATTGAACCAGATATTTTGAGTGATATTCCTAAATGTATCAAGAATAATGTCGTAACCATTAGTGTTTCGCTAATCGTTTATTTTATAAACAGTAGATGCCTTGTAAAGTGGTTCTTAGATAACACTACTCATACTGCGTAAAATCTACAAGCATGGTTCATGTGTTGATGGCAAATGAATCTAGTAAACAAAAAAAATAATATCATAATTTCAAACGCTAAATTCTGTAACATATTAATTCTCACAAATGACCCAACTTCACTTCAGAGCACTCTTCTGGAAATGCAAGGAGTTTGAGAATGGTACAACCAATGGCGTGACGATGTAAGCCATACCCCTTTATGTCTTAAAATGTTGCCATGTTTTAGTTTTAAAATGTTTCATAAGTTATTATGTTTTATATTGTGAGTTTGACTGTGAGTACAGAATATAATGATCTTGATATTAACAATATTATTTCTTATACTTTATATGTTTTTCTTAACACATTATTTATATTGCTTTATTGTTTGGATTTTTATACATGCCTCTTCAAATGGAATTCTACCTCAAAAAGTCATTATCATTTGTCGTATTACAAACGCAGTAGTATTGGCAACACTGCTCGTGGCAACACTGCGCGTCAGAGAGACATTCAAATGTCACTAAGCGCTCATATAAAATCGAGTCATTCGTTTAATAATGCATAATATGATGCAACATAATTCAAATTAGGTAATTGATCATTTTAAACTCGTATGATCAATTAGCATTAAAACAACTAATGGTTTGTAAAATATGACAAGTATTATATTAATCAGTGTTAATTACATCAGTGTTGTTACACATTTTTTTTAATACATCAAGATAACTTATATTAATAAACTGTGTTAGATATGTGAAGTAATCCAAAGCATATTTTGAGCAATAATTAAAATACAGAATGTATTAAAAACTAACTGTACTAAATAAATAAAAATTTTTTTAGAGAGCTTAGAGTTAGCCAATTTGTGCTATACAAGAATTTGAAACACCACTTCTGAAATATTTTTAAAAACAGCACTGAGTATGCTATTTTTAAAGTCACAAATGGTTAAATTTAACTTAGGGACGCAAAATATTTACTTAATCGTAATTCAGGTTGGCCTGTGTCTGATCACTATGTTTACCATGTACATGTGCCGACGTTTCGAGTACATTGCAGCACTCATCTTCAAGTTGACACAGTCTACTCGATGACTGAGATATACTCTATAGATTGAGTAGCAGAGTGTGTCACCCTGACGATGAGTGCTGCAACATACTCGAAACGTCTGCAACATCATAGTGATCAGACACAGTCAAGCCCGCATAACGATTGTGTAAATAGCTTGAATACTGACAGTAGAAGTCACTAAATAATGAAGATAGGGACGCAACTGTTCAAGATATTTGTAAAGATAAACTAATAAACAGTTTGGTAACACTGAGAATACACCAATTTGGGGAAAAAGAAATAAAATCAATTATCAACTAAAAATTGTGTTTCCACTTTATCAATTGCTGAGTGACTAATTCAAACATTCACTAATCTTTACTACAACAGGAATTTGCACAGACAGACTATGGACCAGTGGCTTTGTTTAGTTTAGCTGATACAGTAAATACGTTTAATATTTTTTCAGAAATAGAAACAGTATATTTATAGCTTATAATGTTTAAAAATATTGAAAATAAAATAATTTAAATTTAATTTTTATAGCCAATCCATACCAGTATTTTTAAGACATAACTTAAAAGTGTAATGATTGTATATTTAAATGGATCTAATTTCAATCACGTTCTTGATTATGTACCAAAACTAACAGTACGGAACCACCTAATAAGAACAAACTTAGCAGAGTCAAAAATGTGTATATTTTGTATAAGTAAACTACAATATTCTACCACAAATATACACTTACTGAGATGCATATCTTCCGTTGATTTTCTCAATATCATTGGAACTGTACAACTCCATCTTAGGCTCTCTTTATAAACTCGGTCCAAATATGGCATTCGAGAAAGGTCCTGTATATTAATGTCACCATCAAGGCCAACTGTTGACTCTACTTCTTTGTACAACCTGTCCTGTAAATAAAATTTTTCACTGATAATTTTAAGTAAGAAAGGTCTTAAAATACCTTAAGTGCACAAAGTATAAGACATGCTAACTTTAATTAACCCTAAAACATTTTTTTCTTAAGGGTCAGATATTGGTTTAATTATACAAGTTAAAAAACCTTTACGGCATATTTCACATATAATTTCACCTAAACCTTATTTCAAATATAAACATAAGAATAAAATGTCTACGACTATAATAGAAAACTTTAGCATAAATTACAAAACAAATAAATGTATTTAAGATTGTTAAAAATACATTAAAAATTTTACTAACGTGCTTCATAAAACTGAACTTTTTAAGGTTTTGTGTTCATCTCAAAATATTGCTTAACATCTAAACTAGTTAAGATTTACCAACAAATTAGTTTGGAAACAAAAAAGTAGCTAAGATAAAAAATTTCTCCGGAGACTTATTATGAATTATATTTGTATATTGTCCGTCAGATAAAATAAATTTGGCATGTTTTTATAGCCTATTTTATAAAGTAAATTCAGCTTCTTTACAATTCTAATTCAATAACTTGGTTTAATTCTATTAAAAAAAACTCCAATAAATAATACAATTTCAAACATTATAACTGTTCAAATTTATCTGTAAAAATAAATTAAGCCTACGTACCGTGTAGAGCTGGAGTTTGTTAACATTTTGGTTAGCAGCTAATTAAATATATAACGTACATAAATATGCCTTCTTCAATCCGTGTTTGGGTTTTTGTCATGCATTATTAAATAAAAATGAAAACAGTTTATTTTAGATATTAATATTATTACACATAATTTAGATATTAGTATGTATTACTTGATACATTACATTCAGGAATACACATTGAAATGAACTATCGGATGGATAGTAACGCTATAAAATTAGCTGAGAATGATAAATTTTTTTCTATAGTCCAGTAAAATGTGTAAATAATATCGAGTTACTAATGTAATCTAAAGACAAACGTATCAAAATCTAATGATAAGGTTAAATATGTAATATAGGGGTGCCACCCAATTTTCACTATTTTTTTCACTAGTCATTATTTACTTCACGAACACGAATTCATGGAGTGTTTCCTGGAATATAGTGAAACAATGAGAAAAAAAATGGTATAATCCCAAATACGATTATGAAATCCATTTAACTAAAATACGTAACAGGACGGCTAGTTTAGGCAAAGTTAGGTTAGGCAAAGTTAGGCTAGTTACCTTATATTCTCTTAGGTGTATTTTATCCGATAACAGTAGGTAAAATAATCGTTATATTATAATAATGAACCGAAGCTAAACCATCCTAACTATGTTGTCTCATATCTCACTTATAATTTTTCGTAGTGAGAAATGGATGGCACTTACATAGTTTTTTGGTGTAAAACAATTCTTTTCTTCAACTTGTTTGATCAACAATCATTATATCAGTATTTTTGTGGAGAAATGTCTCTGGAATCACGTTCGAAGTGTTCATATTGACTAGTAAAAAAAAAAAATACAAAAAAAAAAACAGATAATTCACCCTTTTATTCTGTATTTAACATAATAAGTTCACAAACAGCTTCATGACAATTCAGAGAGTAAAGGAAGCAAAAGTATTTTGTACATCAATCGTACGGGCCTAATTATATATGTTTATCTGAGGTAAATGCAAATGGACTAGTGTCAAAAGTCCAAGGAGAACGTGGTTTAAATATAGCTTTATACCTTATTCATCAAACCATTCAACTGAGTAGAACTACATCAGCTTCTAACTGTAACCTATTGGTAAAAAATACACAATTACACATACTTAAACTATTTATGACACTGTTACGGTCCAACAGAGTCCAACCCAAAATCAACTTTGTGGCTACTAACTCAAATATTTTTAACACTCACCAATTAATTAAACTACACACTAGGATATATTTACAGATTTATATTACCAGACACTATCAAACGATTGAAGTTAAACTACTATTATTTACAACAATCACCTGTCACACTCAAGTTAATAGTTTGCAATGTATATCTCACGGATTGGGATCTGATACTCTATAACTCTGTGGGATTACTGCCACTTTCAATTCAGTCCGAATCAAAAACTCTTCTGGACTGACACTGCCTTGCTATGGTCAACCGATAGGTCCTTTTTATAAGGCGACGCTATGAGTCTAAATGTTTAGAGATGAATCTGGAGGGAGAATCTAGATACTTCTAGCTGCCGCTTCAAGAAGGTTCTGGCTCCAACATCAGTCAAATTAACACCTTTTGGGACCTACTGGATTGGCAGGAAGTACCGCACTCTCCCCGTGCAAGAAGGGTCCGCAGTTAATTGGGTGGCACATCTGGTAATTACTGTGATCCGCAAAACTACCATGGTAGAGTAAAACTATGATCTGTAATGAAATTCAATTGCCATTTATGCCTTCTACCAAGAAAATTTTAAAATATTTCCCAAAGTAAGACAGTGGGTTTCTTTCTAATACTTGAAGCCTGATAAGATTGGGAAAAGCCTGGGATTGGAAGTGATTCAAGATACCTTAATATCAAGTACCCATTAAAAAAACTATGTGTAAATACCACAATCATAATGGAGTTATTTTCGGAAGTAATCACATTATTCAGTATCACTGTATTCATTGTAGTCTTACCTGTAGATCCTTGAATTTTGCTAACATTACAAAGCATGTAGAAATGGTGGTAGCCACAGTGTCTGAGCCCTGGAAGCAAAAATTAGAAATATGGATGTAAAATAAAATTCACTTAATGATAATCTTCAACGTACGAGTAAAAATTTCTAATGATATACACAAAGAATGTATAGAGATAGGCATATATTATTTAGGTCAGTCTAAGTTGGACAGTACCATTGTACTTGTATAGGTGGGTAGGCCAGGACCACTGTACGTGTAAGGGTGGGTGGACCAGACTAATATTACGTGGTTCGGATTCCTCGTAAAGGTGTAGGTCCCTTAGTTGCCCTGGCTATTAAGCTGGTAGTAAATGGTCCTTTCTGAGCATAATTGGAACTTAGTAATTAGACTATACATGTCATCCACTCTCGTGCTACATTAATATAATCATTCATTATCTCCTTAAAATACACACATAATACACATCTAATATTTGAGAAGCATCTAAAATCCAAAAAGATATACAGTATTTATATAGGGTGGAAAAAATGGAAACGATTTCGCAATTACGTTACTTTTCTCCATCGATAATTTGATAGTTAAAATTTGTTTAATAATTGTGTTCCATAAAGTATAATTTTTTATCATAATACTGTAGTATACTTAAAACCGTTAAATCAGGGGAATCAATATTGTTAAAATTAGTTACTTTAAAATTCTAATTACAGCTCCTCTGGAAAGGATAAACATTTCAAAGTCCGGTGTGCGGCAATTAATTTCTCTTGAACAGAGGTTTTATTTGATACCAAACTCGACTTAAGCTTACGTTGAAGATTTTCGTTCAACTCCTCATGCGCCGTCCCCACTGAAAAGATGAAATTTCACTAGTGGCGTTAAAAAAGTATGTTCTTTCATCCATGATCATGTACAAATTCCACTTTTATACGTGACGTCATACAACAGTTGTGAAAGTGTATCCATATTTTTTCCACCCTGCATATTACAAGGAATACAACCTATAAGATTAAATGTAATATGAATGTATATAATTAATAGTTTATAGTACAAAATACAGTATGTGGTAGATATCTATCTATACAATGTTAAGTACACTACACCTCAAAATAAACTTACCGCCAAAAAAAATGTGACTGCATCTCCGGATAAATTGTTACCGGGAAATCCTGTTGGGTGTTTGCTTAGTAATTCATTGTATACGCCAGGTAAATTTATCATGCCTAAAATCCAAAAATGCAAACAATGTAGGGACAATCAGGTTTAATTTTTTGCAAATAATTATATGAAATACATTAATATAATCAATAAAGTTTAATTTAGATGAAAGAATTTATTCATTCCAATGATTTCGGCTTAGGAGTTTGCGACTGTAAATAACACAGTTTAAATATAAATAATCCATTATAATATATATTAAAGACATGTTTGTGAAGGTTGTTGTCTCTAACGTAATTTAGGTAGTGATTATGTGTAGTCTTAATTTGACACTGAACACTTTTCAACGCAACGTATAAACAATTCATAGGTTAAATGTCTTTTTTATGTTATAAGAATTCAAATTGATAAGGAAGTACTTTTACAGCTTCGTGAGAAAAACATAGAGTAGTTTTTTTTTACTTTTAGCTCGTTTTGAAATATGTACTCAAGTATAAGAAAATTTTGTATTGTTTGACATTTGTAGCTTATAGATTGCTTAATATATTTATATATATAAAAATAATAACACTTAGTAATCTTTTTGGTGTTTTTAATTTTCAAGATCGATTTCAGTCTCGTAAGACTATCATCAGTTGAAAAACAGAATATAAAATTTAGTTAAAATAGTTTAAAATTTTTTAAAATAGTCTTACGAGACTGAAATCGATCTTGAAAATTAAAAACACCAAAAAGATTACTAAGTGTTATTATTTTTATATATATATATATATAAATATAAGAAAATGTTTCTTAAAAAATAAAAGAAGTTCTTACAACTGATGAAAGAATATTAAAATATGTTCCGAACAGCTGAAAGTATTACACATAGCACTTATATTTAGTGGAAGGACCTAATGAAGTATTTAATATGTCAAAATTTTGGAAACACGTGTAAGCAATGTCAGCTTAGAGTTATTAGTAAAGTACCTGGTGCATTATTCGTGGATGAACCTGATATTTTATACGCTCCGATGAGTTTTACTATGCTAAATATTATAGGCGAATACATTTAGTTACACAACAATAACTTTACGCGTGATTTACGTCAATGCTAAGTCAAAATATGCTTTAACTGTCTATGTAAAATATATGCAGGTTGTTAAAAAAAGGTTAGGCTGGCTTTAATTTTAAGATTCGTGTGTGATTCTGAGCTAAAAACTAGGAATCATATTTTTTTTTCAATTTCCACTTTAGCAGCTACACGCCGTTTGTTTTTTTCCGAAAAACAATTCTTCTTTGTTGTTATTTAACTAAAAACTATTTTTAAATTATCTTTATTATTTCAAAATGGCAGCCATTTTATATTAAGAAATATCAAAAAACCAACCACTCCTTTCATAACAATTTTTAAAAGTAAAAACAAGTTTTAAATAACTTACCATTTCCAATCATACATAATTAAAAAAAATCGCTTAAGAAATAACTATTTTATGAATTAACCTTAATTCCCATACTGTTGAAATACTTTCAAATTAGTAACAATTTAGTTTGCATGTGAAATTGACTTAATTCATAGAATTTTTATTTCTTAAGCTATTTTTACAAAAGAGGTAGCACTGGAAATGTAAAGTCATTTAAAAACATTTTTGTTTTTACAACAATTTGTATAAAATCAGCGTTTTTCAGATATTGTTTAAGATAAAATAAAATGACCACCATTTTGAAAATAAAAGAGATAATTTAAAAGTAGTTTTTATTAAGCTCTTCCTTCTAACATGAACCTTTTTACCGTGTTTTGTAATAATCGTAGAGATAACAACACATATGTAAATTGTGTAAAAAACAAACTGGCGTCTAGCTGCCAAACGAAGCGGAAATTGAAAAATATTATTCTTTATTTTTAACTTAGAATAACACAATTTAAAATGCAACCTTTTTGTAACACCCTGTATGGTGTTACCCTTAGACAAAATTAATAAAATTTACAAGTCTCTAATAATTCGACTAACTTATCTCCTCCCCTGCTACTACTGACATAACATCTAAAAAAATTAATAAATATAAGAGTGTTCTTAAATATTTTTCCGAGTTTTATACGGTATTTTTTAATGTTCTACCCAAAAAAAAATTAAACGTAATATTGGTAACATTTCTCTCAGTCTCCTGTTAATATTAGTAAATGTCGTAAAGTAATTTACGAATCATATATATGACTAAACGTTTTTATGCTAGCGTCTGAATGTGAGAATATATAAGTGATAGTTTAAAAAAATTATGTATTGAATAATTTAAGTCATATACAGTATTTGTAAAATAAATTAGTAGAGATGTAAAAGAAATGTGTCATGCATGATTATTGTTGAACATAGGCATTGCGACTTAAAGGGGTAATTATGATAAATTAATGACAATTATAGAGTTAAAAAGTTGCTGGACTACTGTTTTCAGAAAATAAAATGTTAAAATATATTCTTTATAACTGAATGGTTTTTATTACACAATTAATAATCCAAAAAAGTAACTTGTTATGTTATAGGTCACATACCACATAATGCTATTATAGTTTATAGGTTAATATGCATACACGCCTTAACTTAAAAAAAAAAAACAATTAGTTTATTTTATAATGACAAATTAGTGACACATACAAACTAACCTAAGAGAACATAACTATTCATACCTGTTTCTGCTGGCTGATCTCCACTCGTCGAGTCATATCCTGCAGCTTCCTTATCATACTTCATTTGTCTACGGTTATTTATATCTTCAAGTTCCTTAAAATAATAATATAAATAATTATTTATTTTTATTCTTCTAAATACTTTGCAAATCAGCCATAACTATCTAATACCATCTTATTTATTGCCAAAAAATATATTTTTACTGTAAAACAAAGCTGTAAAACAAATCAAGTATCACCAGATTACCTATTTACTATTTGCCAACGTGATCTTTGTCCACATTTCTCAAGAATGGGGAGATGTGAATAGAACTAGGTATAGGATTTGTTGCCATCTACTACATGTTCAGGGTTTGGATTGGTTTAGTAGGTTTGATATGTTGTGTTTTATATTTGCATGTTTGTAATTGTTTATGCTCTTCTATGGTTGTTTCATGATAAAATTCATGCATTGTGTAATATGTTCTTTCTAATAAATAAGTTTTGAGCTATTTATAAACAAGTGTGTTGGCTTTATTGATTTATGAGATTCTGGTAGCATGTTAAATAGCTTAATTCCCATTATGTGAGGTGTCTTGCTTGTTTTAGTTAGTCTGTTTTGTGGCATATCCAAGTTGTGGCCTTTTATAATGTTATGGTTTTGTTGACCAGTTATTTTTGTTTTTGGGTTTTATTTTTGTGCAATTGTTTCCATATTGTATAGGGATTTAAGAGAAAAGATACAGTTTGATTAAAAAAATTCTTTGTAGTGGTCTCAATGATGAAGTTATTCTTAGAGCCTTTTTTTGGAGTACCAGAATTTCTTTATATTTGTGATTAAGACAGTTCTTTTCCAACTGTCAAGGGCCCATTGAAAATACATTAATGAATATTTTAATACAAAAAAGTGAACTCTATATCGTCGAAGAAGGTATAAGAAATGTGATGCCTCATATCCACCTTTTGAAAACTTAAAATGAATAAAGTCGAAAAAGAAAAAGAGTAGAGAATGTATGTAGACTTTAAAGTATGTACCTATCTAAGAACTATTGCTGAGGGTAATATTTGTTGCAGCTTAGTAAAAGAATTAGTACAGTAAAAGAAAAATGTAATAAAAGTATAAATTTACTTTGTGGACCGTTGGATAAAGAGCTAAGGAAGATATCTATACAATGTCTTATCTTCAGTTATACTATATAGAGTAGATGCATGGAAATAGAAAATAAGATGGAAAGAGATTGGAAGCAATGGAGTGGTGGATTTGGAGAAGATTGGAGAACATATTATGGGAATATAAAGTGTAAAATGAAGAAGCACTGAGGAGATTGGGAGAAGAGAGGGATATACTGAACACTATAGAAGAAGGAAAATTATTTGTTTAAGACATTTGATATGAGAGGATAGAGGCTTTTGAGAAGCAATAGATGGAAAAGTGATAGAAAAGGGAAGGAGCAGATATCAGACGATGGACAGTGTATTGATAAGAAAAAAGTATAAGAAAACATAAAAGTTTTGCCAAAACAGAGAGATTTGTTGGAATGCTACAACAGGACGTGCCTCAGGGTAGAACACTCTTTATGATGAGTTATCCATACTTTTACAGTTAAAAGGTGTTTAGGTTTACTGTGATCTATACGTATTGGTCCATTGTCTTATCTGTGTATTGAAAAATATTTTATTTCCTTCAATGGATATGATTTTCATAAATAAATTTTCATACGTCTGTAAGTTGTTATAGGTATTTTACTAATTTATTACTAAACTATCAACTGGAATTATACCTGAAGGCGTTTATTGAGGAATCCATGGAAGTAATCTTTTATGGACTTTATTTCCCTCCAGTATAGTAATCTAAATACGACGTCTGACCATAACCAAACCAAAGATTCTCTCTCAATGGCAAGTTCTGTAGTCCTGTAATTTACGAAAAGAACATAAATTCATAAAACATTTCAACTTTAGAGGAAAATTTAATATATTATTTAAAAATAACAGTAACGATAATTTGTCATGATTTTAGTTAGTTTACCTTTTTACCGAATATACAAGATTTTTCATTTCTTCGGAATTCACATCGTATTTCAGTTCTGGGCCAAAAATGATACCTGAAAGAAGTCATGTTAAATTAAATTGGCATTTTAAGAGATGGAATTCTGACTAAAAATGTAATGCTAAATTGAAACAATACCACCAGAGTATGAAGTGTTTCCATCATTATATAGTTCACCAAACTCTGATGGCACTATTAAATTAAGTCTAGTCACCAAAGATATTGTACAAGGTACCATGAGCAAAGGTGAGTAAGTAGGATACTACAATAGACACAAATCAGGAACCGGATCAGTTTTATCAGATTATTTTCAAATTCTTCTATATTATTTTACAAATAGCCTTCTTTCAATGTGTTAAAATAAACCCCAAACCACTTTAATAATGAATATTTTCTTCTCCAAAAGAAATAACTACGGAATACGATAAATAAATGCTTGAATAAATGTATACGAGATGATAAAATGAATCGTGTAGTGACCAAAGAACCGCTGACCTTCAAAGAAGATTCTGAGGGTTGTAAAATAAATCCTAAGTGTAAAATGAGGGATGAATATTTGATAAATGAGCTAATTATTTATCTAGAACCTTCATCTAACAAACTTAAACGAATGGAACGCCACACCATCCATAGCAAATACAAACACATTTAAAGCACTTACTCATCAGGATAAAATGTTGAACAAAACGTTTTGAGACAATTATTTTGCAAAAAATATTGCTGCAAACACACAATAAGCTTAAGTATATTTAATAGATAATTGTTAGTGGCATCTATTAAGGATAGTACTTTTGTACATTTTTGTTCAGATATTATTGTATCACACTAAACGGCTTGTACATTTAAGGTAAACCAATGTAAATACTACCATCTGCATGCAGCCATAGTGTGATTTAAACCCTAAAAATCCAATTTGTTAACACCTGCATCAATTGGGTTAACTTTTAAGACACATAAATCTCTGAAGTTAATATCCCTTAGTCAGACCGCCATTTCCCACTTCGGAACTCTTACCATCCGAATGCTTCGTCCTATTAACCTTCATTTTGGACCATTACAACCATAAATCAAGGTAGATGATTTTAAACATGGTTCAAGGATATCTATTAAATCTGCTCTATTTAATTTTGTTTGAACAACTTAAATACAAAATTAAATTATCCAACATTGTGATATTTCAAGTATTGCACATCCTAGTTTTATACAAACTTTTATAAAACTAGATCAAACTGGTTTCCAAAACATGAAAAAAATGTCTTACCACAGATACTTTGTATAGCAGTAGCCAATGTCAGTGGGAACACATCGACTGGTCCACATCCAACTTTCCCTGACATTGTGGTCACTAGATCTCTGCAGTTACTGTTGAACGTTGGCATCAGCTGATCGACATTTGTAGATTGGAAAAGTGGATTCATGAAACGTCTCTTAAATTTCCATACATCAGCTGTAATAGTGTTATTTTGGTAATATAAGTTAGATCCGTAAATATATGTACTTAATGTAATTTACAGAATATTATTGTGTACGTAGTAACAGGAACAACACAATTGATTTAAACATAGAAATAATGCATCACCAAATAAGAAGTAAATTGAAATACATTAATATTTAATCGGAAAATACAATTTACATCCTGCATCAACAAATATGATATTTAAGTATAGTTGGTTGACATGTATATTTAAAAATTATAAATTTAATACAAAAATTAAAACGTTCCATAGTAAAATCCACTTATAACTTTATTTATTACGAATGTATGAGATTAGTAAGCATTTTTTTCTACAAACTGACACGTTACATTGTTAGATGGTTAAATTATCTTCCCAGCCCGGTTATCATTGATTTGGAGAAACTATTATTTTAATATAGTTTCGTTGGTGCGTAGTTATATATTAAACATTTAAAAATATAAGCATAAATACAATACAATTTTAATCAAAAGCTGAAATTTGTTTCTTATAAAATTTATTTATTACTCTTATAATAGCACATAGAGATATAACAACTATCTCTAGATGTTATTTTAGATCATGTCTATATATATATATTAAGTAGCCTGATATACTGCAAAGAGACCAAACTAAAAGATTTGAAAATAAATATAAAAATATGAGGTTACTTTTTACTTGGAGGGATTTTGAATTTAAAACTAATACATGTCATGGAACGTAAATGAGTAAAATACCTTGCAAAAAAGAACTCTATCTAGCATAAAAAATAGTATTTGTAAAAACAAACCTGAAGCAGTAACAAGGCCACCTCTCACTACCCAGTCTGTCATCTGCATAGCCTTTGGTTTGTCTAAAGCACATGACCTGCTAAGGACCTTCTAAACATTCAATCAGAAACTAAAAATATTTCAACAATCATCACAATACAGGCATTCGTATTATGTTTAATATAGAATGTATTAAACATTTAGAAAGTATTAATTTATCCTTAAGAAGTTGGGTACTTAATATTACGATTAATATCCTAAATTACCAAGCGACCCACCCATAACACGACACATTATCCATCCACCCAAATATTTTTTCATTCATGTTCCACCGAAACACAAAACTATGGCGTTAATTACAATCTTTCCTAATCTCAAATATTTGCCATTTTTGACCAAACCCACCCCACACACATTCGTAGCGTTTATGACGTTCCCACCCACACATTTACTTAATTCATCACATATTGAACAACATAATTCAAGAACCTCCCACCAACCCAAAAAATTGGTCAATTATGACCCATTTAACCCCAAATAAACAAACTGATATTGAAATCAGACCCCAAAATATTAAATTTGACCCCAACCTTAAACGATGCAACAAAATAAACTCATGAATAGCATGACAAAGTACAATGTGCCTATCACTTGTTCATATGAATGAGTTGGTGCCTGTTATCAGTCGAGTAGAAAATGAAATAAAAATGTTCCTCATTAAATATATACTAGATACATTTGTTCCACATTTAACTGAAATATTCAACGACTACCATTACCATCGTACGTGTATGGGTGGGTGGGAGGATCAATACCATTGTACGTGTATGGGTGGGTGGGTGGGTAAAACTACTCTACGTGTATGGGTGGGCGGGTGGGTCAATACCTCTGTACGTGTATGGGTGGGAGGGTGGGTCAAAACTACTCTACGTGTATGGGTGGGCGGGTGGGTCAATACCACCGTACGTGTATGGGTGGGCAGGTGGGTCAATACCGCCATACCTGCATGGGTGGGCGGGTGGTTCAATACCACCGTACGTGTATGGGTGGGTGGGTGGGTCAATATACCATACCTGTAAAGGTGGGCGGGTGGGTGACCCACCCATACACGTACAGAAGTATTGACCCACCCGCCCACCCATACACGTACAGTAGTTTCGACCCACCCTCCCACCCATACACGTATGTACAGAATTTAGGTTATTTTACAATGTTATATTTAGGTATATTATAGTGTTTAGGTTATTTTACATAATTTATGAACTTTTATAATACAGGACCTGTTAAAAAGAAAACTAATTGCTATCCTGAAACGCATACAACACATTTGCCGATGTACTAGAAAGTTTAATATAAAACCAGATATTTCTTTTTCTTACAAAGCATCATGTAAGATCTTTTCGAGAAATCTTTTAATCATGTAAGATCCACTATCGACGCAATACTCAAATCATTTTTGTAATTTGTGATTATATGGAACATTTTAACACTAAATATAGAGATATTTTGATTTAAAAAATTAGGATAAACTCGGTATTCGTGGTACTTCAGAAGACATAATGGGAATAAAATAATATAGGGTTTCCTCAAGGGTGTATTTTCAGACCAATACCATTTATTATTTTCAATGCTGACCTCCCCTCTTACTTAAAAATAAATTTTCAACATCCAAATGACGCATATGCACTAGTGATGAGCAGAACACTACTGGTTCTGTCTATAAATATTCCCGAATGCTTGGGAGGCTTAAACAAATTGGTTTCTAGTAAAGACTGTCTAAAATTAAATTCATCCAAAACGCATACCATTAATAGACAGTTTTTCATAACTCAATCTATTATTCCCAATTTTTCTTTCCTAGTAATATCTTTACTAACTCTTAAGCATTTTCATAGACTGAAAACTAAATTAAAACGCACATTATTTATTTTGATAAAATACGTTACTCTACGTTTCCTATAAAAACCACACAAATAATACGTCGATTCACTAAATAATTAATAGAGCGTGTAAATGGAGCATGACTGAGTTGATTCGCATAAATGTTCCTTATAACATTAAGATGAAAAATCAAAGCAAGGCCTTATGAATGAATTATAATTAAGTGCTATAAGTGATACAACAGTTTTAATATACAGTATTATCATAAACTCTTAGATATTATGATGGCTATAATTTTCACAAACATAGTTTCAATAGTTACTGTAATAATTGTCGTATACTTACACGAATGTCTTCTTTACCGTAAATAATCACTTTGGGAGTAGGGAGCCAAAGACATATGGTATCACATGTTTCTTTAATACCTTTCCTTGATAGTATATCCCCAGACCAAGAAGCTACCCCTGAAAACACATTAAACTTCATTGGATTTATTACCCAACCGTACTAATTTTATAGTCCTGTACTTAGGGAAATTTCAATCAAGAAAACTAATAAATATTCTCTATGTAATAAGTACAATCATCATTGATTAAAAGATAAAAAGAAGTATTAAAATATAAGCTATAGGTGTTAAAATTATCCTGGATCGCTACCATTAATTCAATACCATTACCATAATTTAACCCAATATAACTAAACCTAACAGAACATAACCAAACCTAACATGATTCAAACAAACTTAGCATAACCTAACCAAAATAGTGTTAGTGAACTAACAGAAAAGATACGTTGTAATTTTCAAGCTATTTGGAGGAATATTTTAGAAAATTATGTTTGTATACTGAACGGAAATTGAAACTTTCTTGAAATTTACAAGTTCTCGAATTCTTAACAAAACCTAATTAAGCTAAACAATTAAAATAAACAGCTAAATCATTGCTAATAATTGTCTTATTCCTAGAAAAAGTTAAACATTATTCATTAAACAGAGATAATGTGTGACACTGTACCTTAATAAAAGAAAAATTACTCTAGAAGCATTTTTATGGTTACTAAAAAGTTTCTTCATGAGTGAAGGAAACAAATTTTTGCTATATGTGTCTGTTTTTTTTTTTTTTTTTTTTTTTTTTTCTTTTTTTTGGCTCTTTGGCTAAAGATTAAGACTAATAACTGCAAAGTCTGATATTTAAATGGCCAAGTGATGTAAGTGTTTACATCATATTAAAGGCGTTCATCCAGGCATCCAGTTGAGAACTCAAAGAAATTTAGTTCAGGATTTTATTACAACTTTCACTAGGAGTAGCAAAGTGAGTAGAATGCCTCAATAACATATACACAACGGATTTCCCTCCCCCTCTCTACCTCACTTCCCACCTTCATACTGTACATAATAACATACCTCCCATTTTTTTGGTAAACTCTAGCAAAGTGTTATACATCAATTATCTACTCTTTCAGCCACATATAATTGTACAAAGTTAAACTAAAAATATATACAGATGTGACTTATACTGTATAAAAAATGATTACACTTAAAAAAAATAATTCTACTTTATACAAGGTTGGTTAGAACCTTTTGTCACTTTACTTTCAATGTTTTAATAAAATACCAGTACCTCGAAGTGTTATGTGCCTAGAAAAGTTAAATTACCCACTTTAGGTAGCCATATTTCCATGAAGAAAATCTTTAAAGATTTTTCCCCCAACACATCGATTTCTTTTGAGAGGATTTACAGTTTTATAAAAACAAAGAACATACAAAAGAGTTTTTTAATGAACACCCTAAACTGCAACAGAAGGTAAACTTTAATTATTTTGGGGAAGAAAAATAGTGAACACGTAAAACCTTCAGTTCAGAACTGTAGGGTCTACGTAAGGACGTCCATCACGTGTTGTGTGCAAGGGTGAGTGGTTGGGTTCATGAACTTTTGTGTACACGCGTGGGTGGGTCCATTTATTGTTGTGTAGAGGGTGGGTGTTTGTCGGCGTAATTGCATAGTGCACATAACTGCATTATTTCGTATTAATTAGATCAGTGAGAAATATTAAATTGTACATTTAAAAATAAAATTCTCTAACTTAATTTGATCTTTTATTTGTTGTTTAAACTTGTACCTTAGTAGATAAAAATTAGGTACTACACAGAAATACACATAATTCATAAGTGCAACTCACATTTTGCTCCACGAAAGACAATGTAAGTGTGTCCAATAATGGGGATGACGGGTATGGGAGTATACAGTGCTGCTCCGAAAGCGACATATTTCTTGTAAATCCAGTAGTACCAACACAAAATAATTACTGGGACGATGATGTAAAACAGGTCCATTCTTCAGCTGGGATTATTTACCTCTAAAACTAACGTATTTATTGAAGTTCTAAAGAGTTAAGTTTATATCCTAAAAATCTTAAATATACTAACATTCAACAACATTAAAAGATACGTAGACTATTTTTTCATAGGATTATATTACAGAAATGCTATACTATAATGTATTACTGTAATACATTGGTGATTACTAAAGGCTTTTTTTTAACAAGGAAAATATTAGAATTCTTTTTCTTGATCAATTTATTGTTATTTTACAATTCTTTTTCCTAAACTTTTTCTAAGTTAAATTACATTTCACATTTTATTAATGTATTTTAATAAAAGTTTCATTTTTACAAAATAATTTACGTATTCAAACATATTATGTAATTAATTACTTTATTACTACTACTAAATATCAATTCTTGCAATATTTATTTTTTGTGATGGTGTTCATTCAGTGATTTAGGTTAGATAGCTACACATCGCATATTTTTTTTTAAATTTTATATGGTCTGAAGCCATTTTCAAACATTTAAAAAACATAAATAGTTTTTAATAAAATATAAATTATTTAATAAAATAGTTGAATATATACTATATAAATTTTGATAAAAATTTTTTAGTCGCTTATTAATTTTGAATTTAATTTACTACTTCTGATTTAATAATTGGCAGGTATATTGTGCATAAGGTGGCACTAGGTTGCGAAATGCAGCTTTCTATAGCCATACATGCTGCTTCTTTTATTGGGCTTTCTTTCCATTTACTTTCTTTATATACTATACTTAATGCTGTCCAAGAACTGAATACAAGAACATAAAAACAGCATACAAAATCAATTGGAAAACTATTCCGAACTTTCAGATCATGTTTTGGCGGAAGAGCATAAGGTGCAATGGACAGCCGTAAGTATAGTATATAAAGAAAGAAAATAGAAAGAAAGAACAATAAAAGAAGCACCATGTATGGCTGTAGAAAGCTACATTTCGCAACCTAGTACCACCATATGCCCAATATACCTACATATTATTAAATCAGAAGTATTAAATAAAATTCAAAATTTATAAGTGACCAAACAATTTTTATCAAAATTTATATAGTATATATTCAACGACTTTCATTGATAAAATCATTTGTTAAATATTTGAAGAAACATATGATCTACTAATTAATTTATATTTTATTACAAACAATTTATGTTGTTAAATGTTTGAAAATGGATTCAGACTTTAAATCCAAAATTTAACATTTAAAAACAATGATGTGATGCTATTTAACATAAATCAGTATTACTAAATATATGCGTTTAACTGTAAATAGTACAGAAATAAGTGTAGACAAGTGCAGTAACTCTTAGTAGGATCACCTGATCTCTGGAAAGAGTTTTAATATTTGGAAATCAATTTTATTCTCAGGGCAAGTAATGGTTTTAAGCTAATTTTTGTAAATTAACAAGCTTAGAACAAGTAGTATTGATTTAATTTCATACTAACTGACGACCCCAAATCCCTAAATAATGACAAAAAAGAATGCATGCTAATATTTACCATATTATAATATTAAATGTCCAATTTATTTTAAGAAAACCTCACAAGCATTCACTAGATATTTGAAAATATTCCCACATTTTATGGGTCTTTTCAATGCGTATTGGTGGTACACTTCAAAAATATTATTATAAAAGAAAACAAACATTTTATATTAATTCATAATTGTTATATTTAAGTACAATATATTGTATAAAATATTATTATACCTACTGGTGAAATATAAGTTGACGATATTCCATTTAAACAATGTAATAACATTTTGAAATAAAATATCAATAAATTGTTACCATTAATATACTACTGACATTAATCAACAGATATAAATGTAAAAGAGTTTTATTTATTTTTCCTGTAAACTGAATAATAAATATATCTAAAGAAAGATTGTAGTAATTTAGTTTGTATAAATTTAATAAAAGTAAAGTACAAAAAGTGTATTTATTACACGTCTAGTATTTAGATTAAGCGTAATAATTACCTCTACAACTTTAAAGTATGTAGCTAAAAATATAGTTATACTTATTAATAATATTAAAAATATAATTTTAAAAAAACAGGTTTGTTAAAAATATGTGTATCAATTAAACGTTCCACTTGAATACAGGGCTCACTTTTGTTATCAAGACACCTTGAAGTTAGTAAATATGAGAAAAGAATAAATCAGTTAAACAAATTAGGTCAAATATATGAGGTTTTATCGGAAATATAAATGTTTACCAACGCGATACATTGCCAGGGATCTTCGTCGGAAGGTTCATTACAATTCCTATTATATTACAAACTAGTATATTTGTAAGAAGGCTTCAAGCAACGTCGACCATGGCTGCTCCTTGGGTGGGTGATCGTATGGTTACTGGTGGAGGTTATTAAATCATCCTTAAACCATTGGTCCCCAAGTTGTTAGTGAGGGCTCCTTAGCTCTAACTTCACCTCGTAATACAAGACACCCTTTAAATTATAAATTTGATCTACGAGATCTCTTCTATGATTGTACAATATGTGAAAAATAATTTCAATATCAACCAATATTTAACTTTTACTAGCATGTTTTATAGAAAAAGTGTAACTTATTTATGCGGCAATAGATATTTCAAAATAGTGAAAAAAATTATTTAAACTTCACAGGTCCAAAGAAAATGTGTATGTAAAAAATTTCTTTCTCATTCGTAAAAAAAAAACCTAAATATGGATTAGAAAGTAATTTTATTGAATTACTAGATTTCAAGTTATTAAATTTACTAAAATATGTCAAGGTAGCAACCAAAGCTATATAATCACACAAAAAAGACAAAGACATGTTTTTACTTACGGTTTTTATGTACACACACACACACACACACACACACACACACACACACACACACACACACACACACACACACACACACACACACACACACACACACACACACACACACACACACACACACACACACACACACACACACACACACACACACACACACACACACACACACACACACACACACACACACACACACACACACACACACACACACACACAAACACACACACACACACACACACACACACACACACACACACACACACACACACACACACACACACACACACACACACACACACACACACACACACACACACACACGCACACACACGCACACACACACACACACACACACACACACACACACACACACACACACACACACACACACACACACACACACACACACACACACACACACACACACACACACACACACACACACACACCCATATATATACTAACTATTCATATTTTTAGTTACATAGTACTCACATAAACAACAACCAAGGAACCTTCCATATCCTCTTGTCAATTTGGAAACCAAGTTGTTAATCTAGACGGCTCCCCACGATGAGAAGGCCACGTCATAAGCCTGCTTTTCAAAATCGTCCATTCACCGTTTCGTTCTTTTCAGCTGAATACCTCTGGATTATCCAAGAACTCCCCAAATATAGCGCTTTTTTTAATCATAGCTCCTGGCTTCGAGAGATAGGAAGTATAAATAATTATATGTTTATTCATTTTCTAATGTTGCTTATGATTTATCATTCAGCTTGTTAGATAAAGAATGATACAAAATTTGTATTATTCTTTAATAATGATTTAAAACAAAGGTGAATCCTTGTAAATGTAACATAAATTTTCTTATAAGTCTACTTTACTTTGTTTGTAAATATTTACAAAAATCCAATAACGATGTAAGTTATATTACGACTATCTATTACAGAAGAATAACGTTACATGTTGTACTCGTTCTATACATGGTCCTCTTAATAATACTGACTTAGCGTCAGCTCAATGGTTGCCATCGACATCTGCAAATGACCGTGTTGGGTGGCAGTCAGAGTCCGAATGTTGTTTAAAAGATAACTGAGTATCAAGCTTGCCATTAGCTAAAAATAAGACCACTACTACGTGGTTCAGATTCCACCTAAAGTTGTAGGCACTTATACAAGGCGGAAAAAATATGGAAACGCTTTCACAACTTTTGTATGACTTCACTTATAAAAGTGAAATATTGTACATGATCATGGTTACAAAGAACATACTGTTTGACGCCATTAGCGAAAAATATATATGTATACTACCACCTATTAATATGGCTCTTCCTAAGGAACAGTAAACCTTAGTTAGTAATAATGACTACACTACTTCATATACACTCACACGCTCATTCACTTCTCATAGCATCCCATAACACTAAGTTCGATGTATTAATAATCAATAATGATTAAATAACAAATAATAAATAATGTATCCGAAGTATTTTGACCCCAAAACCCAAGTTAAAATGCTCTGGTACAATCGACGGATATAATCGTTCAGAAGACATTATGAGGCTTGCGTGACAAATATCTGTGAAAAAGTATCCGTGGTACATGCTTTCCTTATTGCTGAACGTTTCATTACGTATTTCCCCTCTTCCCCCTACATATTGGCATAACGCTAGTATAAAACGACATATACAAATATTGTAAAAGGTGAACTATTGATTGTTTACTCACTTAGGATTTCAACTTATGAGTCGCAAATTATTTAGTTTTTGATACTAATAATATAAGTTGGATTTCAAGAACGATAAAAATATAGTTAAAAATGGAAAGAGTTTGTTTCTGAGTAACCTACGACTTCAGCTCTGAGTTAAAAGTAGCCTACGTAAAATCGGACCCTATATCCCTATTTTGCATTCAAAATTTGTAATATTTTCTGTATTGCTTCTCTCCTCAACTCTAACAGTTCCCAAGACTCATATAGTTTATTGGAAATGGGTTGAGCCTGGTTAAGAATGAAAGAAAGTAAGGACTCTGGTGATAAAAAAGCCAGTGTATGTATTGATATATATATATATATATATATATATATATATATTATAATATATATTATATATATAATATATATATATATGTAAAAGCATCAATATATATATATATATATATATATATATATATATATATATTGATGTATATATTGGAATCTATGTACATGCTGTAAATATCCCTCTGAAATGGTTGATATCAGAATCTTTAGAAAGTATTGACGATACCAGCCACTTAAGTTCAACAAGTAGTTTGACTCAGTTAAACATTTGTAAATGTGTATATGGAATATGCCGTTAGCTTAGAAAATACAACTCGACATTCGATATAATCAGCGAATTGTAATTTAAAAATTGTATTCCTCAAATGCCTGGCATTCACAGTATAGCAGAAGGTTTTGCCAAATTAGAACAACAGTTCAATTGTTAATTTCTTGATTCAAAATGTTCCTGTCATACTATATTCGTAAAACAGTGAACCTTGTATACGGATCATGGGTATTTTTTGTCAAATATTACCATATCTGCCAGTAAACGCTACTTCATAAATATTTGAAAATACTTTAAATTCTCATAGGGGCATGAGTGCAATATTTCACTTAAAACCTCTTTTAAATGATCTTACGAATTTTTAAACATGCTGTCTTTACTTCACCATGCAGATTATTTAGGTTTCTTTATTTTAAATTTTTTAAATTTAATTTAAAACCTAACCAGCCAGTTCACGTGGTTCTGTAGGCACATGCGTGATTTTAATTCGTCTAGTGAATAACTGACCGTATGCGCAGCTGGGTCCGTCTTTGAGTTTCAGCCATTGATTCACCACGCTGGTAATCCCGATACACCCACACATACACATTAAATTTTAACAGTAGAAATAAATTAATTTTTTAAATACCTTATTGCCGAACAGTCATGCTTTCCTCCTCGCCGCTGTTGCGGATGATGAGATCATATAACTCAATAATGGGCAATAATATCGATATGTTCAATGATACTATCACAAGTTATAGGAAAAACTGCATGAGTTATTTATTGTGATTCTGGAATAATTGAATTATTTATTGTATTTGATTTTGATCTATCTTTTATTTATATTATTAATTTTATTGTGATTTTGTTATATTTAAATTATTGTTGTATTTGCTTTACATCTATTCGTTGTTTATATTATTAATGTTATTGTTATTCTGGTATAATTGAATTATTTTTTGTATTGGCTTTTTATCTATTCAATTTGTCTATATTGTTATTTTAGATGCATATATATATTTTTGCTTGAGGCATGAATTTGTTAACAAGTAGCTTAGTTTAATTTACTGAATTAATTTATTTGATTGTTGTGTTTGCTGTTACTTTATTTAATTCATAGTGTTAATTTGATTTATAGTTAATTGTTTTTGTATTTTTCATGAAAACCCACAATGGACATTTTATTTACTAGTACTGCTTTCATTGTAATTGGGTTCAACCTGTAATGAAGCAAGTAAATAAAATAAAATAAATAAATAAATACACGTACGGTATTATTGACCCAACCACTGACCAATACATACGCAATTACCACCGACCCACATACGTACTGTGATGTGCACGAGGATCAATTCAAACTAAAAATCAAACTTATTCCAATTATATTATTCTAATACTAACGAGTATAACAATTCTATTATTTTAATTATTAAACGTGTAAGTAATCTTTATATCAACTATAACAACAACATTCAAAATATAATTAGTTTATAACACGTTTTCAGACGGGATATATTAACCTAATATTTACATCATTCATATATTTATATAAAATATCTAAATACTAATAAATTGTAATTGTTATTACCATAAAATTCATATTCCAGTATTTTTTTTTTACATTTTTATCAACAAATTACAATCTTATCGTGATGTTTAAAGATATAAAACAATTATTAACAGGACTAGATGAAATTATTATTTGTGAATAGGTAGATCAAAATCTTCACCAAAATCATTCACATAAAGTCTGTTTATTAAGTTCAAACTAGTTGAAGCATAGAAGATAAAGTAAATGGAAAAGTTGTATCCCTTGAGCAGAAGCTTAAGAGAAACTAATGGCCTTTAACAAGCGAGACATCTGGGAATTGCTGGATACTTTACATGCAAACGAGTTGGAATTTAGCACTTATCTCCTTATCTTTAGTGCAAGATTTAGCCGGCTGGGTTTTGCACTTCAAATATATAACTTGGTGTAAGTCAATCTACTGCTATAATATACAATATGTACTTTATACTAATAGGATATTTTAGATATATACACTCTTTGGGTTCTGTTACTTCTCAAACACATTTATTTTATATTACTTTTATTTACATGTGAAGCTTATAAAACATTTTAAACAGTCCTTTTTTTCTATAATCCATCTTAAGTTTACTCTGCCCATTCCTCATAGACTATTGATCTGTGTGAGGAATCAGTATATTGATAAGGGGGTGAACCAGTACACAGTACAAGGTGAATATTACTGATAAATCTTCCAGTCTAGGCCAGGTTCGAACTAGCTCTATCTCTAACCCAAGCTCAAAATTCTGAAGCCTTAGACCGCTCGGCCACCGGCTCACCCGATATTCTTTAATCACTAAACGAATCTTGTCAATGCTTTCAAAGAAGTCAGTATTCAATATTATTTTTGTTTGTACTTTCTTTAGACAATTCTATTCTCTGCCAGAAAAATCCCTCCTTATCATTTATTGTGATTTTGGAGAACATTCGTTTTCATCCTAAACCCATCCCAAACCTAAAAATCCACAAAACATCCCTTAAAATAATAACTTCTATAAAATCTTGTTATAATAACAACATATTATACATTTGTTTTACTATTATACCCTAATTAATTATATAACTTATTATACATAATTACTGGTCAGAAGGCATATTATTATTCTGCAACCAATATTATGACTACTAAATACACCACAAACCCCTGTGAACGATTGAAGTAGTACAGATTTACGTCCGGAGTACCATGGGTTTTACGTCTGACGCCATCCATGTCTGGAGCTTCAGCCAAGTTATGGGCTTCGTTTTATGGGATACATGTCAGCATATGTTGTACTATCACCTATCTATGTTTTACCATCCTCTAGGTTCAGAAAATATCCTTAAATATAAAAATTGAAGCCGTTCTTGTAACGCAACTCATTTATTATTTATTGATCAATGTTGACGATTTGGGTATAAAGAAATTTGCCTTTGTGCATTTAAGTCTTATACCCTGAAGGGGAACGTAACGCTCTCAGAGTACGTTTTCAAGCGGTAAAAATAACATGGAGATTTAAATCAGTTTAAAATTAACAGCTGTTTAAACGTAAATAATTATATTTATTCCGTTTTAACAGCTGTTGGAGTGTAGTTAATCTATATTTATAAAAGAGGATGTTTGTATATATATGTTTGAAGTTTATGCGCTGCCAAACCATCCAACCGATCGCCATGAGACTTTAGGATGTTGTCCTGTATACTCCCGAGATGGTTTCTGTGAAGGTTGATGCAGATCCGTCCACAGAGTCTCGCCCCACGGGCTCCTAAAGATCCCATGTTATTCAAATGGAGAATCTGAATTGTTTACAAAAAACATATGACTGTGTGGTTTAATGTAGTTTCGCATGCCATAAGCAGATTGAAGTTCTTACAACAACAGTACTGTATATGTTTTGATTTATTGTAGTTCTACATTTCACCTTGAGAGTGTAGCACACACTACTTTTACTTGATCAGGTGATCTGTATTTGGAGTTAACCTTTTTTCCTCGGTAATTAAAACATGTGGTGAAACGTGAAAATAAAAAATAAATAATTTTGGTATGTCAGTGAAAAATGAAAGGCGAGACAACGTTCGCCGGGTTCAGCTAGTGATGTATAAATAGTAAGCAGGTTATAGAGAAAGTTCTAGTTTTGTAGAGAGAGGGAGTCAGTTCAATTGATTTAGTAGAAGTTGTTTTTGTGTGGAAATATGTATAGAAGAGGGAATATATGTCTGCCTGTGCGACCTTCGTAGATTACAATAATGTTGTAGTGATTGTCATGAGACTTTGTGAAGTTATGCATTTTTAATAATTCGTATCAACAGTGTCAATAGTAATATGATTTGGAGCTATTTTATTCGTTTAATTAATTATTTATAATTAAATATAATAAATGAACACTTTTGAAGTAAGCTAACATTAATAACACTGAGTGTTTATTTATACTACAAGTAGGTTATTTACACTAGAGAAGCAACTGATAATTTGTATGGCACACATATTCTTCACACGTATGAAACTACGACACAACTTTGTTCATATTTTAAGGCAGAATTTAATGATTATATGATTGTAGTATGAGATCTGTAACCCATGTAGTTTGGTTACTATCTGAGTTTGACGTCTGCTCAGAAAGGACCACTTATAGACAGCCCAATATCCAGGAAAAATAAGGAATGTACAAGTTTACGTGGATAAACCAATGAAATGAAATGAAAAAGTTTTATTTTTTGAGGTAAAGTTAGGACCACAAGGTCCTCTTTTGCACTTAGCCTCATAAATAAACCACGAAGTAATTGTCTGATTTGTATATTTTCTTAGAACATGTACTAATTTACTGCTGTTATAGTTATTATAAAATAATTTATTTGTTTGGATTTATACATTTTCAAAACATATACATTCATATAAATCTATTTATTTATCTTAAATATGAAATATGTTTGAATGTTGACAGGTTGTTTTTGGACAATAATACTTTAACTTGGTTTTAATACTCATTTTAGATATTCTCATCATTAATAATAAAAAAAATTAAACCTGACAAAATATTGACAATATCTTTTATGGAACGTGTGCTCTTGTCTTTAATAATTGTATTTATAGCAAAGTAACTAAGAAATATATGAAAAACTCTATGATGACATTTTTATTACCAAAATAATCTAAATTAAGTTAAAAAAACGATTGAACCAGTGGATGTAAAATAAGATGTAACTTCTAGTGACATGATTGTTATAACTCTGATGCTTCAAGCATATATACTAGTATTCATGGGACTTTTATTACAATAATGAGTTAGGTTTGTAGCATTAAAAGTTTGAATTACTTATGAGCATATTATGGTATTTATATTATAACAACAGCTAAAAAAAGGTTAAATGTTATGGGATTACAACATTGTTTTTGTGATGCACAGAGTATATATGAGTTTTTAGGTTTGAACTGGAAACTAACTTAAGTAAATATTTACGGCAGATGATTGAATTCTGAATGTAAAAACCTCACAATTAAATATATATTTTTTTAGCTCAACCTTCCCCTTAAATCAGGAGCATTGTCGCAAACCAAAACCTGGAAAAATGCCAGTCAATCATTGCAGGGCTTTGAGCCAACCTCTTTCTTTGTCCGACAAAGAAAAGATTTCCTTAGAAAATAAAAGTGAGCTTTGATAGATTTATGGTAATAGCATTATAAAGGATCTGTGTTGGATGGAGATTCCAGAAACTCTTATTTTTTTTAGTAATAATTGAAAGTAAACATTATAATTGCATTTGGTTAGACTAGAATTTTTGAGTTTGCATTGAAAATATTTAATATGTATTATTGTTTGCACTGTTCGCATATTATGCGTGCACAGCGACGTTTTAAGAGCATGAATTAGGTATGTTATTAGTGTAAATTTCCGTACAGGCTATACGACTATTAACCAAAAATAAACACAAAGAATTAAAGTTTTGACTAATTCTAAGTTAACAAAGAATGGCTGAGTGGTTTCAGGCGTCATCAGGACTTTGTACACGGGTTCCAATCCTGACCTTGATAGTTAGTTTTTATCAATAATGTTCGCCTTAACCAGTACTGATTGTCCCCCTCACTCTCTTTGATAAGTTCCTTGCACAGATCAATAGTCTAAGAGAATATGTAGATGGTAGGTTTAAAGAGGAAATCAGCCTTTTCTGTTGTAAAGTAAAGTGCTTATTTTACATTACAGTAAGCCTAGTAAGTAGTAAGAAAACTAACAAACTTGTTACGCAACGGTCTCCCCCTTAATATGTATGATAAGTTTTCCAATGGATAAATAGTCAATGGAAAATCGGTATTGAAGAGAAGATAATCCAACCATTTTTTAAAAAAAATGTGTAATCAATAGTGTACTGTCAATAGTAGGTTAAACAACAATAAACTTTCTTTTAGGATATGAACTTTTATTTTCCTACTAACAACCGTTGTGATGTTCTTGTATTTATAAAAAATAGTATAGAAAGCATAAAACAATTAATACGAAAACTTTACGGTCCAATAGTTAAAAAAAAATTAAAGAAACAAATGCATCAAAATCTGTAAAACTAATATAATCCCCACAAATTACATCAATTGTTAATACAATTTTTCTTGAGTAACTAAAACCACACAATTTCTGTGTTTTCGTAGTCTCTGTCATAGAAGAGTAACACTGAACTCAAATAGTTTTCGTATCAATAAATGATTCAAGAATATAATCATGGACTATTTTATTAATAATTACTTGTAACTCCAACCGAATTAAAATGATAAGTTAAAGTAATGATAAAAGCTTAAACATTTGTTTACTTTTTAAACGTTTTTACTTTAAAGACAACTTAGATTTAAAAAAAATACAATTTACTCCATACATGTGTACTTATTTTTGCTCAAGTATTCATAGTAATTACTTTTTCAGTAATTCTCTTCAAAACTAATATCATTCATATTTTCCATCAGTGATATTTTAATAGTAACAATTACTTGCACAACTATGGTTTTATATGTTTTTAACACAACAATGTGGAACGAGATAACCTAATTCGGTAAATTAGTCAACCCACAATTCATAAATTTACCCAACAACAACAACGCATATCCACAAACAGTAAGCTTGACACATGGGCCACGGTGTTTGCCACAGATAAGTTCCATCCAACTAAAACTTTTAATGAGAGTTCGTTTAGTTTAAAAAGCTGTTTTAGGTAGATTACTGCAATTATTTGTTTTTGAGTGTATTTTTATAACCAATTCTAGTTAAAAAAAATAGTTTTGTGCAAACATACGCTTTTATTTTGTTTGAATTTCGCAATACAAACATTGAAAGACACTAACTTCTTATTTCAAATTTACTTAAAATTAAAATTTCTTAAACCATAATTTATTTGTCGGTAAATTTCACTCAACTATTGTGTTTATTTATTGAATACACCTATAGTTAATGTTTTATTAGTTATGTACACGCATTTATATTTTTTGGCCCACTGTATATTTTGCAATATTTAAGAAAATATAACTAAGTATAATTTTATTTTATGGGGGAATGAAAGCGAAGTTTTTACAAATTGTCAGCAAGCAAAGTTTTCCGCATTACGTAAACTAAAAAATTAATAAAGGTGTTATTTATTATAAACGTAGACGCATGCTACACTTAATAATTATAAAAATGAAAATATAAACTTTTTTTATACACCCTTAAGACTCTCTCTCTCTCTCTCTCTCTCTCTCTCTCTCTCTCTCTCTCTCTCTCTCTCTCTCTCTCTCTCTCTCTCTCTCTCTCTCTCTCTCTCTCTCTCTCTCTCTCTCTCTCTCTCTCTCTCTCTCTCTCTCTCTCTCTCTCTCTCTCTCTCTCTCTCTCTCTCTCTCTCTCTCTCTCTCTCTCTCTCTCTCTCTCTCTCTCTCTCTCTCTCTCTCTCTCTCTCTCTCTCTCTCTCTCTCTCTCTCTCTCTCTCTCTCTCTCTCTCTCTCTCTCTCTCTCTCTCTCTCTCTCTCTCTCTCTCTCTCTCTCTCTCTCTCTCTCTCTCTCTCTCTCTCTCTCTCTCTCTCTCTCTCTCTCTCTCTCTCTCTCTCTCTCTCTCTCTCTCTCTCTCTCTCTCTCTGCGCGTGTGCCTGTGCCTGTGCATGTGCGTGCGCGTGCGCTTGTGTGCTCGTGTGCACGTGTGTGCGCGTGCGCGCGCGTGTGTGTGTGTGTTTGTGCGTGCGTGCGTGTGTGTGTGTGTGTGTGTGTGTGTGTGTGTGTGTGTGTGTGTGTGTGTGTGTGTGTGTGTGTGTGTGTGTGTGTGTGTGTGTGTGTGTGTGTGTGTGTGTTTAAAGAAAAATATAATTATAAAATTCTAAGTGGCCTACATGGAAACAGCCTAGTTCATAAATGGGTATAGAAATATTTTATCAAGATGATTTTCATTAAGTTAAATATCAATGAACAGATTTTATGTTAAAAGGCATAATTGAAAACCATACACTTTAAATGGCTACAAATCGTTATGTCTACAAACTCAAACTTGTTATATACCATTTCGGTTTTGAATGTATTTTTACATAGTTCATTATTACTTTATTTCTTGGTATAACGTCGTTTATTAGTACTAAGTAAAATAATTTTTTAAACAATTTAATTAGCAATCAATGTTCACCTAAAATAGCTGTTAAATAAATAGTCCTACAGTTTTTCAGGTAAGTAAATTAACTTTTATATCATCATATTAAATCTAAATAACTGTTTTGAAAGAAAAAATGCCCCATGACAAATATCTGTGTCCCCACACTAATGTGTTTTTGTTTCTCTATTATATACAGGGTGTTTAGTAAAACTGTTTCAGTAAAATTTGGAATGTTATTTTACACATAAAATGAGCAAAAAACTTGATATGAAGGTATGTCCCAAAACCTTTAGTTTTCCGTCTATCTGTCTTTATGTGTTTTTTCATAACAATTCATAACTTTAGATCCACTGAGGGTACAATTGTGGGACATCATGATTGTACTACCCTGAAGTAGATATATTTTTAATAAAAATATAAAAAATTAATATTTACCTATTTCAAAATTGTGGACGTTTATTTTTTTCTAACCAAAATTTTTAAAAACTGACTTTTTTAAAAACAAAATGCAAGAATAATACTTTTAGTAAGTCTTATTATAATATTCACAGCGTTTGTTTCAACAAAAATGGATAAAAAACAGCCGAGTTATGCTGCAAAATGTAAAACTATGCTTTACCGCATTAACCAAAGGCTAGTGCTGTTTTAAATATGTGTGTACTTTGAACAGCTGATTTCATGTCAGTCTGCTATTTCATGGGAACAGCTGTTTATTTATGTTATTAATATTAGGTTTGGTTTCCATTGTTGGCATTATTCATTAGTAACAATAAAGACACTGTCATTGTGTAGGACATACCTTCAAATGAAGTTTTTTATGTGTAAAATAACATCCCAAATTATATAAACAGTTTTACTGAACACCCCTGTATAATAAAGCCAAAACCTAGAAAATAAATTATTTACTAAGAAAAATAAATGCTGAGAAAAAATGTTTTAGCAGTCTACTTTAATTTTAAATTGCTGTTAAATATCGTTGTAGAACTTTGTAGTTAACTACATTATCCTTTACGTCATAGTATTAAAACTAAATAACTGTTTTGAAAGTTTTGAGTACTTAATAATTAAGACTTGTTTTATATTTTCTCAAACGTAAGATAGCCAAATAAATGATAAAATTCTCATAATGTTAACGCTTCATAAAATATATTTATTATTTATTGGTCGAGCTCATTCCTAAGATTCCATATGATGTAAGAAAAGTACCGTAAAAACTAAACCAAAATGTATTTTCGTAAGATAAGTGATTTTTTTTATGTTAGTCTTAAATTGAATTTCGGAAATTATTATTAACTCTTATATTTTAACCATATTTAATAGTCGATATTTTAAAAATAATCATTGATGGTGTACTTATTACAAATTATTCAAAATTTTGTCAATAGGTTCGATTTAAAAAAAACAACATTTTTTATATACATTACCCAACATCATGTTTTTGAATTTACTGTATGATAAAACCCAACAGACTAATGAGGAGACAATTCTTATCGTATATTTACTGGCCTCATTACGGTTGGACCTAGAAAAATAAATAACTTTAAAATATTGATAATAATTAGTTTTACAACGTTAATAGTAACCTGTAAATGTGTTTCTGTTAAATATTTTGTCTAATTATCATAACAAACTGGAGAGAAAGAAAGTATTTACTGGCCCACAGTGTGACAGTATTCAATGTAAATTTATTCTGAGGCATGCATTATTCATGGTCCCACGGTCCCCCACGTATCAGCCCTGCTGAGCCACTCTATTCAACGTGCGTCATTTATGCCACAAACTTCCCCCACACAATCAAAGAAGGATAGAAGGACTCTGCCTCTTTATAGACTAAAGATGACGACTATAAATAGGTATTTCGCAGATTTGTTCATTACACTGGAATTACAAATAACTGAAGAGACAAGCATTTAACCTGATAATGATAATAATATAATTTTTATTGCATCTTGTTAACAATTGACAAAATTGAATCGCAATAGTCATTAATAAATCAAATAAAATTTACCATCCATTCAATCACAATAACACTTTCAACCATACATTTTTTCACGCACCCAAATTCCCATTCATTCGCCAATTATACCTCCACAATGTCCTCCAGTGTCATTTTTAAAATTCAGTGGCTTCCCAATTATATACAAAAAACTCGTCTACGCTATAAAATGCCAGTTTGGCCAAACATTTCTTGAGACGGTTCTTAAACGCCTTGGGCGTTGTGGCATTTTTAATACATTCTGGGAGTCTGTTAATTATACGAACACTGTGAGGGTAAGTGTTCGTAGACTACCGTCCTGTGATTTCCAATTCGGTATATATCCCTGCTTCTAATATGATAATTGTGAATATCTCTGCCTCTTGTTAGTGCAGTTTTAAACATACAATATGTTGCTGTCTCTAAAATATAGAGGCAAGGCAACGTCAGCAGGTTTAACCGTTTAAATACTGGCCTCTCTATAATGTAATTTGGTAATTATTCTAACTGCCATTGTTTTAATTCTAAATATTCTGGTCAGGTTTGTGGCAGAGCAACCTCCCCACAAAGCCAGACCATGTGAGAGATGACTGTAAATTAAACCATGATAAGCTGTCATCAATATTTGGTTAGGGCAAAATTGTGCTACGTTTCTCAAAACATAAATGCTTGATGAAAGCTTTTTGCAAAGACTGTCAACATGTATATTCCAAGTCAAACCCCGATCTAGGTATATTCCGAGGAATTTAGTTGAATTTAACTCCTCAATTTCATTTTAATCTATTGCCACTGTCAAATTTCCTTCGAAATCTGACTCGCGTAAACAGAACTTCATGAAATTGGACTTTGTCGAATTTGTGTTAAGGTTTAGTTCTTGAAATTTTTGAATGCAGTTGTTCAGTTCCATGTATGCATGGATTTCAAGCTCCTGATTTTTAATTTCTTTAAAGCAGAGAGTCGTGTCATCAGCATATGTGATTGTAGTTAAACTTTGTAATTAGGTATATTTTGATTACTTTAAACTAGTTTTAAGTTGTTAACGCTATCCATTGTACTATGGTTCATGTATTCATTGTTCACCAGTAAGACATCGATCGTAGAGATATGGTTAATGAGTATGATAAGATGAACAAGTGTAGTCAATTTTACTAGCTAAGGTTCCATATAAAGAGTCATTTATTACTAGCCCAACAGAGAGGGCAACTAAGGGTTCTACAGATTTACGTGAAATCTGATCCACGTAGTGTTGGTCTGATTTTCTACTAATGACAAGCCTGATACTCAGTTCTCTCTCACACAATACCTGGATATTGAATACCAACACGGTGCCCCAGACCTCTTTTGTAGTGTTCCCGCTGATAGCAACCATTGTGCAGGCGCCAAGTCGGTTTGAAGAGCACCGAGTATATAACATATCGCCTACAATTTTCACAACACAATAACTTATTAATTTTATGACACAACTAAATTATAGATGCTTATGCACACTTCATAATATTTTAATCCTGTGTGATTATGAATTTTAAAAATATCAAACCTAAATTTTATTAAGATGTGGATATCCTTGTCTTCGTATTGAACTAAATTTGTATATTAAGTAGTATTCTATAGCTTATTTGTATATTTAATATGTAAAAGTTATTATATTTTGTATTTTTTTCCTCTCTTTGACGTTCTCTTATATTTTAAGCAAATAGATATTCGTTTTCGGAAAGGACATCCTTTTATTCATATTAATTCAACTAAAGTCTTATCACTTCTCATGAGCTACTGTTTGTGAAAAATATAAAAATAAAATTTATGAAATATTGGATATTTATAAAAATACTTTTTCGTTTATGAAATTTGTATTAAATGTTTAACTATACATTAAGTATTGAAAGAACAATTACCGATATAAATAACTTAAATACAGTACAGTATGCTAAATATACATTTGTGTGTAAGCATTAAATATGAACAAAAATTAATATAACAGTTCTTTAAAATTTCCAAAATGAAGTACTTACTAAAGAAAATATATATATATATATATATATATATATATATATTTTCTTATGTTAACTAAGTTATGTAGTGTAAGAATATGTTAGGATAGGCTCTGGTTTAGGAACTGTAGTAAATAAAATATAGGTGTCTTGTCGATCGTTTTGGCTTATTTATTGCTGGTTGAGAAAATAAATGTTTAAATTTATTTTAAGAAATAATTATCCATATTTATGTGTTTAAGATGTTAATAACTAACTTTAATACATTTAAACAGCATGCTAATATTGGAAAGGTTAAAGGAATATGAGTTAGTAAAACATATATTTAAATGTAAAGTCTTTTAATATAATGTAGAAAAATACTACAACAAAATAGTTTCCCAACAATTCAATTCGGTTGTATCAATATTGTACAGAAAAAGTATATTTAAAATCCTACATAAAAGTGGCACATAGAACCTGCACTCTACCGATAAGGCTCAGCCAACTAAAACTTTTAATGAGTGTTCGCTTGGATTCGAAATCCGCTTAGGTTGAATTGCAATGATGGAATACTATTACAATAAAACATTACTAAACATTTTTATCTATTTTAAAATTTGTGTAATTATGTTTATTTCAGAATAAAATCACTTTATTTTGCCAGAACAGCTACTGCATAATAGTGTCAACAATGTATACAAAAAAGTTACATATAAATATTCTTGATATGATAAAACGTTCTTTACTATATTTCTTTTAAAAAGATTTTTCAGCTCCTTTTCAAAGCTAATCTTATTCTTCAACTTCTCCTTGACTAAGGACATTTAAAACTGTATACAATTGAAGTTTTTTTTTTTGTTTTACCTTTAAAGCACTTAATAATTTATGAACCATAGACAACAGTAAGATTACAAATAAAAAGGTTTACTTTAAATTAATCACAAAGTATTTACAATTTTTGATCATTCAGTATGTTTTTGTTTCTTGCTTAAATTTTTTTCTCGTGAAAGATGACTTTCCCATGTATAAAAGAAAACATATTTCACTATCTGCTTACTTAATCCTAATTAATATCAACAACTTATAAATACTCTATCCATACTCACAGTTAAAATGATTATACTAATGCTAATCAGCTGAGTAGTGAAGACAGAGATAAAATTGAACTTGGCTTGCTTAGTACTTTAATCAAAGTATATTGTAATGTAACTATTTGACATAATGATACATTTTTATCTCTTTGACTAGATAGTTTTGGATACAGAAGGTTGTTAAAATAATAAACAAAAGGAAAATCATGATTTCGTATGAGCTTATTTCAAAAAATACATAGACACATATACGTCTAGTCTTAGAGCTAAATTGCTCGTAGCTTTTTGATAAATAATAAAATATGAAATTAAGTTATGTATTTTTAATGAATTTTTTAATAGTGTTTTTATAATATCCTTTCGATACTTTACTACTATCTTGTACATTTTGTAGTAAATGTTAAGTGTAAACATTTTACAACGTGCAAATAAAGTTAATTTTATGACAACCTCAAATCATAATGAAATGTATAAAATGCATTTGAAATGTCCTATAAAATGTAAAGTCCTATACGAAATGAATTCATTTCGTATAGGACTTTACTGTAGAGTAATAGAATTATTAAAAATTAATTTTTGATACATTTTTAAACTAAACATATTTTTCTACTAAATTACAAGTTTAAAGTAAAAAATCAGCTGTAAATAAATAACGTAATGTGTAATTAATTACTCTTACTTATGTTTTTATGTCTTGTTTCAATTGAAGACATCCGATCTACAATTTAACATACATACTACTAAAACAACTGTTTAAGCAAAGTTTTAAATGTACTATGGTATTTATATTTTTATTCCACGTTTTGAAAGTTATAATTTTATTAAGAAACGTATTTTATAGTAGCTAATTAGTTTTGGAACATTCTTATCGTTTTAACGTTACGACCATGAGATAGGGCCAAGACGTATACTACAGTTAGTGGTAAGTGAGACGCATTGGTGGTAGGAAAACAAGTACTCGCTAAAAGGAGTAAGATGTGTTGAGTAATGATTGGAATACGAATAAAAAAAAATAATAAGGAAACAAGACAATTAATGTGTTATTTTGAGAACAATTTGGAACCTTAGCAGGTTTAACATAAAATAAGGTTTTATTTCAGCCTTCTTATACAAGAAATACTTAAATAAAATCCAATTAAATATCGTTTATCTTTTTAAAAATATTCTGATATAGACAAATAAAAGATCTTAAACAAAACATGCTAAATCTATTGGAAGTTAATTACCATTGGAATAATGAATTTTATCTATCGTTTAAATTTGCAGCCATTTTGAGGTATATAATGTTTTGTATTGAAGCATTTGTTGTGATTTTATTTGAAACTATTTATTTCAGTACATGGAAATAATAGGCCTATTACTCGGAGAGTATAAACTAGATTCAGGTTAGCTAAACGAGTGGAAAATATTTTTATTGTGATTTCAATAATTACCGCACCGATGTGCCTTACTTATTTAAACAATTAATTATTTACAATATAGGCTACATGTGTAGATAAATAACGTCTATATTTACCAACGTGTAACTACTAACATTATACAATATCTGTCGATAAATTGTTATAAAGAAATTAATTGGTTTCTCCTTGAGAAAACCAATCAGTTTGATTTATTTACATATTCATTTATTCTTCAGACACCATTCCTCAAGATATGGGTGAATATGGATTTCAACTGAGTGTGATGAGCGAATGTAGTCATTGTTACAAACTAAGGCCATCTATTCATTAGAAAGTGTCATTTAGTAATAGTCCGATTAAAAATGAACAGCCGGTGATTGGATGTGATTGGGCTCGAATTGAAAACCTTTAGCTTTTGAATATGGGCTTTATAAACTGTGCTACAAAAGATTTTTTATGTTACGTTACTAAATCTTATTTTGTATTTACATTACCTCCTAGAAATATAGTATATTCATAAATAATAACTTTATATCATGTTTTAAATTTTATTTTATCGTTTAATATTTTCCTTAAAATATAGGTAGTAAATGTATTAATCAGCGTTTGGAATAAAAATTGAAATCCTTTTTAAGATATGTTTTAAAAAAATTTAACCACAAATCATTACACTTACACAGTTGGTTAAATTTATTTAAATGTATTCTTCAATGCCAATTCACAAATTAACTATATTCGATTGTTAATCATAATTAGATAGTTTTCATATTTTTTTGTAACTATTGCGTTATTAAAAGTTTCTGGTGTCAGAGATCAACTATTTAACAGAATATTTTTTTTATTTGTCACTATTTTTTATGTAATTTGGAGAACGCACTAACCAAATTAAGTATAAATCATAGGACAAATTTATTCTGAGAAATAAATGCATATATCAAAAGTTGTCTGCTGTTGGTAGAAGTATTGGGTGCGGATTGTCAATACCAAATAGCCTAGAGCAAGGAAACTTTCAGTCCTTCCTTGCAAAATTTGAGTGCGAGTCTTTAAGGATATGACATTTTCAGTTTATGAACAGTTGGGTATTTTAAAATCCTGTTTCAGCACTTTTGTTTTTTCATATTGTTATAAATATTAGTTTATGATGTATAAAACCCAAGCAGAACACTACCTTTTTCAGGAGGAATTATAATATAAACTTATACATCGGTATTCCACTTTTGCATGAATAAAGGAGAAAGAATTAATTTAGTTAATTCATTTATGTTTGTATCATTAATAACGTATCAATTCCTCATTATAAAAATCTTTTTAGATAACAATCAGGACATGCTTGTCAACAATGAAAATGTAGTCAAAATCATTACAAGAAAGCTTGGAAAATTGCATTTTTTAATGTTTTATCCATAAAACATGTTACAACTCAAAACTATTAAAGTTAGGGGCATGCGGGTGTTCTTAAAATATTGAAAACTATAATTCACATCTTATCTGAAACTTTTATCAAAATCCTTAGAGAGCCATTTTTGAGGAAATTCCATTTATGTATGACGTTTCTTAGCTATAAAAATTAAAAAACTAAAATTAAAAAAAAGTGAGAAAAAGTCTATAGATATTGGCTAAATACACCTTCATACCAAATTTTATCTTGGTATGAAGGTGTATTGTATGATGGATGGAGATCCATCCGTTTGGTCTGCAGCGAAGTTCATATACACACTGACAAATGCACATTCGGACCGGCAAAAAAAATTTAGAACAGCTTGTAAAAAGTTATTTTGGACGATCGCAATACTTCCTCTATGCCAACGCATATGGGGGAAAGTAAAAAGGATGATGATATTAACAAGTGTCAACATTATGATTGAACACGTGTACATGGAAAATAATGTTATAGTTGAAAGTAAATATTATATTTGGAGGGTTTTAATGGAACGAGGTTTTACAAACCACTTTAAACAGCTTTATATTCGAGTACGGAATATAGTGACCTAAAAAGCCTGCATGTAACATGTCAAAATTATGTAAGTAGGTAATACTTAATAAAAGTTAAAACAACATACAAATTACTTGAAAATAATTGTTCCCCCTCTGGTGCAAATATATTTTAATAAATGACTGTCAAAACTGTTTGATTCCTTACTACATATTTTTTCCAAAACAATAACTCATATTTTTATGAGCTAAAAAGTAATAATGTAAATAAATAGACTTAGTTTTATCAAAAGTAATTGGATACAATGCATTTGGTTTCTATATATATATATATATATAAAATAATAGACAATGGTTCATAAAGGACTAGAGGACACCGTGCACTGTTCACGAGCTAATCACATCCCCTGTGCATTTTGGCTTTCTTTCTTCACATTGCACTTGACATATTTTGATATCTCTCAAGTATTAATTCATCATGCAATTTGGTTTATAAATAAATGTGTATATTATTATCTTATGCTATTAAATCTTGATTAAAAACTCTTAATTATTTCAAGAAAAATTACACAGCTAACACTACGATGTGCTAAGCTCCAAGTCTATGTTTCCACTAGAGCCAATTACATTGCTATTTTTTTTTAGGAATTAAAACCTGGTTTTACAAATGTATTTACATAAGTATATAGGGCTGGTTCTTGTATTGTGTATTAATTGTATGTGTATGGATTTGCAATTTATCGACAATTTAACAGATGTTTCATTGTTATAAAAAATAGATTTAGCAATACGTTATGGACATTTCGTGTAGAAAAAATAAAAAAATAAATAAAAAACCTTTGACCACATTTCAGTTAGCGTTATAGAACGCATGTTACAAACATTTAAAACAAATATTTAAATATTTATTTTTATTGGTCATATATTTATTATAAAGTTAAAAAGACCAGCTCAATATCATAATATACAGGTTTAATGGATGCCTAATCGATTACCCATAAAAAAGATACTGGAATCTGTGAAAAACGTGTGTTTGGTTTGGACCAACAACTAACGTCTCCTGGCACAGCTTGGGGCAGTCAATCTTCCTGATGACTCATACTTTACTTAGCCCTCGTATTTACTCTTCATTTCCAAGAAGAAGTACTCACAGGAACATTCTACTATTTTCTCTCCTTGTGATGATACAATTATCACAAAACAATACTTATCCAACTTAGCTTTATATTAAATACACGTAACTATTACCTAAACCATTTAATATTAACTCATGAGGAATAGAACTGGCGTGGCTGATAACACTTTCTATAAAGTAAAATGTCCATAGCTTGAGACACTTAATTACTACTTCGGAATGGTAAGACTATTTTATTAATTGTATTTATTTCAAAATAGTTTTTTCTAACTACTAATTTTATTTATTTTTTAAAAATAAAATAATATTTCACATATTATTAATTATTATAGTGATCACGATTTAAAAAATATGTTATTGTGTTATACTGCATTTTATTTAAATTAATAACGAATTATCGCATACATTTCATTTTAAGGTATTCTACGTTTAAAACTTACAAAAAACAAAAGTTTTCACCTGTTCACTATAATACTACTTTTCTTTTACTTTTTAATTTCTCAACATTAAGACACTGATTGTAAAGATGGCTTTGCATATTCAATCAATTGGCCAGTTCTAATAATACTGACTGACCCGGCGTCCGTAAAATGGTCGCTATCAAATTTGACGATACTAGATAGGTCTGGGGGTGTCCATGTTGGATGATAGCCAGTACTCTGGTGTTATATAGGGGAGAGAACTAAGGTAAGGGCTTGTCGATTATTTAATACTCAAACCAATACTACGTGGTTCGGATTCCATGTAAATCTTGAAGCATAAGTCACACTCAGAATACACAGGTCATCCACACTCATCCCATACTACTATAGTAAGCCATTTTCGCCTTAAAAGTATACAAACAGTTGTGTAGGTGTCTTATTTCTGAGAATAATACTAAATCCCACTTAATGATAATTTCGTGTTGAATTAAGTGTGGTATCATTTTTATACCAACACCAATGTCGCTTGGATTAGTGTTTTAAAAAAGGTGAATGGCGGTACGAACTGACACACATTTCAAATGAATACACAACTACTTTGTACAAAAGACCCCATAAATAAAGGGGAAATATATGACTTTGGTTTGGGGGAAACAAAACGAAAGCCTTCTGGCACAGATTGGGGCAGTCAATCTCCTTGATGACTCATACTTTACCTAACTCTCGTATTTACTCTTCATTTTCAAGAAGATGTACTCTGGGGAAAGACATTTTTGTCTTATATGACAATTAGTTGGCTAGACTTACTGTTGTATCTAAAATTAAAACTTAACGTTTAGTTATTTCAGATTTATTTATAAACCTTGTAAATAATTAAATCTGAATAATTAATCTGGCCAGAAAGAGGTAGAAACAATCACCGTTTATAACTGATTCTAATCACTGATATCTCCAAATCGCTCTATCCGTTTTCACTGATTCCAAAAAGTAACTGATTTTCCATCATTATGATGGTGGAGATTGTAAGGATCAGAGGGAAGTATGAGAAAACAAAATGCTTACTTAAAAGTAAACATTTTTTTATAGAAAGCTGCAGCAGCACATCTTGCCTGTGGGTAGAACTACCTTGATGATGATTGTAAATTTAAAGTTACCAGTTCTATTTCAATATTCTGGATGACGTGACTTGTGTCAGTTAGACGCTGCTTACTCCACCCTCCCTCCCACTACTATATTTATGCACCTCCACCATTGATAATGTTCTAAGGGATGCTGTCTGTAAAAGGACTATTTTTTTTATAACTTAGTAATGTCATTTTATCCGATATGCGTCTTCGAATATCTGACATAGGGACAAGTAGCACGCACGTCTAAGATAAGTAACGATGTTTTTGAAATTTGTTAATGATGGAGTATCAGATGAGGGAGACAAAGGTAGTTGGACATTTGCCATCATTACGTGAAAATTACCAATCATGACGTTTCGATTTGGTAAAACCCAAACCTTTTTCAAGTGCTAAAAACTAAATTACATCTACACAAACATGTTATAAAACTACGTTCTTAAACTAATAAACTTATCTACTTTAATAATTATCTACATCTTTACCTAGATCCTAGAATGGGGTACAACAAAATCAACTTATACTAAATATAAAATATTAAAAGGGTTAAATTATATAACCAATTAGGCGCTGTCAAGATCACGATATCAACGAAAAAATGTTAAAACACAATTAAAATTAATGTTCAAATCAGACTGAAATAAGATTACATTTACCAATCATAAATATATAGTACCTGAAAAACACTATTAATTTAAAATAACATTAAACATGCATAAAAATGATATACGAGGCGTGTTTTTAAAGTAAGTACCGTTTTTAAATTACGCCGCCGCAGCGCTGCGGTCGCCGTTTAGCGCATGCGCGCCGTGTAGCCACATCTGTTGGGAAGCCACAGACGCCATTACGGAACCATCCGATCGAGTTTACATCTGTTTGCGTGATTTTAAAATGACTCCACCTATTGAGAATCCTGCCGACTGCGAAGTGCGTGCTGTAATACGGTTTCTCTGTGCTCAAGGCTTCAAAGCAGTTGACATTCATCACCAAATCAGTGAAGTGTATGGTGAAAACATTATGAGTGATGGAATGATTTGGAAATGGGTTAGGGCCTTTAAAGATGGCCGCACAAACATTCATGATGAGAAACGAAGTAGGCGACTGAAGAAAAGGTGACTGAAGGTCACCTACTTCGTTTCTCATCATGAATGTTTGTGCGGCCATCTTTAAAGGCCCTAACCCATTTCCAAATCATTCCATCACTCATAATGTTTTCACCATACACTTAACTGATTTGGTGATGAATGTCAACTGCTTTGAAGCCTTGAGCCAGAGAAACCGTATTACAGCACGCACTTCGCAGTCGGCGGGATTCTCAATAGGTGGAGTCATTTTAAAATCACGCAAACAGATGTAAACTCGATCGGATGGTTCCGTAATGGCGTCTGTGGCTTCCCAACAGATGTGGCTACACGGCGCGCATGCGCTAAACGGCGACCGCAGCGCTGCGGCGGCGTAATTTAAAAACGGTACTTACTTTAAAAACACGCCTCGTATATGACTCGGAAGGGCTGAGACTACTATTACAATTACATTTTACTATTACAATTACATTTTAACCTGAAAAGACAACAATTATTAGGAATAAAACAATACAATAATCAAATATTACAAAAATGACGAAGTCTTACGACCCGCAGTGACGATGGCGTCTAGACGTCCCAGGCACGAAGTGAGGATGATACAATCCAAATGCAGTGTCTACGAAGTTCCCTCCAAGGTGATAAAGCACGGGGACAAGACAAACATACACACTACACTTCACAACAACCATACACAGACTGACGAGGTCAGGGACGTACGCTCCGAGATCGCCAAAAATGCGGTGACTCAGGTACGGGGGCGGGGACGTAGACTCATGGGGTGTTTAATTGTTGTAGGTGCAGGTGGTGTAGGATTCTGGTTAGATGATGTCATGAGTGTATTGAACTTTTTATCAAGTGTGTTTTTAAGTAAAGGAACCCACATGGGTCTAACTTCTATGCTACTTTGACTGATTACTTGTTCATTATTTAGTTTCATAAATGCACCTTCGATGAATTTACGTTTAAAAAAATGTGGTTCCCTGTGAAGTATTTTAGTGTTATCCCAGTCAAATCTGTGTTCATTGTTCCAGGCATGTTCAGCTAATTTAGAATGTGTAGTGTCTCCTTTTTTAATGTTATTAGCATGGAACATGCTTTAGTCTTGACCTAACTGTCTGAAAACGTTACGTTACGCGGGAGGGTGACGCGGGAAGGTGACGCGTAACCATGAAAACACAATGACATATCAGTGTTGACTTCAATAATGATTTTATTTGCAAGCGTTCATCAAAGTACATCTTTAGTTTCCATGACAACTCTTGTTTTGTAATTCCTTACATGAAATCTAAAATTCGTTGTTTTCGGAGAAATACATTTGCAGAAATTATTAAAAAGGAGCCACCGGGTAGCAGCCGTGATCTATTACCAAGTAGCAGCCGTGATCTATTACCGGGTAGCATCCGTGATCTATTACCAAGTAGCAGCCAAGAGCTAAAGCATGTTCCATGTTTCTTGAATTTTAGCCGTAGGCTCTAAGCAAAAAGATCCGGGGGTCCAGGGGGCTTGCCCCCTGGTGAGGCCCGCAGGGCCGAGTTTTTTTGTGTTCTTTTAGCCTAACTTCCAGTGGTCTCTTTGGTTCCCCTATGTATTTTTCATTGCATTCACAAGTAATGCAATATACTACATTTTTGGAGGATTGCTCCTCATTCTTTGGTTTAGTTTGAGTTAAAGATTGTCCTAATGTGTTTTGTGTGTTGAATGATGTTCTGATTTTGTATTTCCTAGTTATGCGTCTGATTTTTTCTGAAAGGTTAGGCGTATATGGAATGGACATGAATGCTTTAGGCTTTTCTGTGTCAGTGGGTGTTTGTTGGCGTTTTCTTATTTGTTTGCATTTGTTTATGAGAGACTGAGGGTAGCCATTGTTTATTAGATCTTTGGAAACACTTTTTAGTTCATTATCTAGTTTAGTTTTGTCTGAGCATATGGCTCGGGCCCTATCAAAGAGAGAGAAGGCTACGCCTTCTTTAACAGTTTGTGGGTGGTTAGAATTGAAATTGAGGTATTTGCCTGTGTGAGTTTGTTTTCTGTAGACTGAAGTTTTAAAGCCATGTTTTGTTTTTTCTACATTTACATCCAAAAATGATAATTTATTGTTTACTTCTTTTTCCATGGTGAATGTAATTGTGGGTGAAACCTTGTTCAAGTGTTTTAAAATTCTTCTAAATTTGGTTCACCGTGACTCCAGCAGACAAATGTGTCATCCACGTACCTAAGCCAAACCTTAGGTTTGAGATTAGAGGAAGCAATTGCTTGTTCCTCAAACTCTTCCATTTTTCAGGTACCATATATTTATGATTAGTTAATGTAATCTTATTTCAGTCTGATTTGAATATTAATTGTAATTGTTTTTTAAAATTTTTCTTTGATATAGTGACCTTGACAGCGCCTAATTGGTTATATTAATTTAACCCTGTTAATATTTTATATTTAGTATAAGTTGATTTTGTTGTACCCCATTCTAGGATCTAGGTAAAAATTTAGATAATTATTAAAGTAGATAAGTTTATAAGTTTAAGAACGTAGTTTTATAACATGTTTGTGTAGATGTAATTTAGTTTTTAGCACTTGAAAAAGGTTTGGGTTTTACCAAATCGAAACGTCATGATTGGTAATTTTCACGTAATGATGGCAAATGTCCAACTACATTTGTCTCCCTCATAAGTAACGACTTAAAACTAGTTATTTACGATTTAATATCAATCTGTAGTAATATTTATTAATGCATGATACCAAGTTTATAATGGAAAATAGGAAATAGCTAGTAAATATTTTTGTCCGATATATCATATACATCATTCATTAGAAAAACGCGGATAGTAGAGATATAGTGAATCGGAATCGAATCGAATTGAATCGGAAGGGCCAATGAGTGCAGTTAAACGAAAGTAGTCATTGTTACTAATTAAGGTCGACTGTTCCTCAGAAGAAGCCGTTTTTTAGTAGTCCAATAGCGAGGGAAGGGACTTACGTAATTACGTGGAATCCGATCCACTTTGGTCTGATTTTCAGCTAACTGACAAGCCTGATACTCGGTTCTCTTATTAACATCCGAACCTTATTACCACCCAACACGGACTTCTCTAGTAGTGTCCACGTGAATGGCAACTATTGAGCAGATGTCATGTCTGTATAGAGATGACATAGCATTACAGAGGGTCGAGTTTGACATAATTGAACTTTATATCAATTAAGTTTATAAATAAATAATTATTTCGTAATTAGGAAAATAAAAAGCAAAAGTCGTAAGAAACACAAAAAAATTAACTATTCAAATCTAGAAAAAACATCAATGTTATGTCTAACATTGATAATTGATGAAGTTGATTGATCAAATTTACAATTGGTATTAAGGAATACAATACAATACAATACAATACAATACAATACAATACAATACAATACAAGTAGTACAATAATAAAAAATATGGTTTTTAAACAATCTTAACAAGCTGACCAATATTTTTAACATGCCATACATAAAATAATACTTGAATTCAGCTTGGCATAAGTATTATTTTGTAGCTTACATTTCTAGGTCACTCCAATTACTAAAAAAAATCAATTCTTTTTGACTTATTTATATTTGTTTCTAATAATGAAAACAGTTAACAAAATATAATATATTCCAAAAGGAGGAACTGTTTTGAGCATATTTTTTAGTCGTCTGCCTAATTTTACGATCGAACCATGTTGGTTGGTGATCCACTGATAAGCTGCGTAAAAACTGTATTGTTATTTTAACGCAGACAGATCTAAGAGGCCATGCAAAAAGTAACTCACTCCTACTTTTCCTTCAGGAATATATCAGTTCATTATTTACTATTGTATAATACGGTTGATGACGTGTTGGTTAAGTGGCTAATGCTTCGGTATGTGGAGGGAACCTTTCAAAGTTAGAATCCCCAATCGGGTAGTTGGTATTTCACCAACCACATAAAGTTCACGCACAGGCCTGTAGGCCCATATGAACAAGCCAGTATTTTAAACTTTATTTACTAGTTATCAAATCCAGTGAAACCCTAATGATAGGTCATAGGTCTAAAGCCTGACCTTAAAGTGTCCTATTTTGGGTCCTAGTTAGGTTCGTATAGAGTAGTGCTTGTAGGTTCAAGTCTCACCCTACAAGCATTACTGTTGATGTGTATAAAGTTATTCACTCCCCACCCCCCACTCCACGAAAGACACATCATTACGAAACACAGTAGTAACTCAAAATTGTTTAATTTATTCACACAAAATTATAATAAATTCCATGGCAACATTATTTGAAATTACTTGTTGAACAATTATATTTCCTTTGTTTGTTTTAAGGTATCTTTAAGTTAAAATTCAACTTAAATATAAAATAACAGTGTATTATAAATCTATTGTGCTAACACATTTATAAATAAAATGTACAGAAAGGATTTGAAACCATCATCCCTGCCTAAAAAAGAGTACACCTCAAGGATAGAGGCTGTTGATGAATATTTGTTGAATAACGGCGAGAGTCAAACAGCAGAAAACAGAGATGCTATTGGATATTCGTACAAAATTATTTCAAAAATGTTTGATGAAGCCTATTCAAAACATGTTCAATCAAAGGATGTAAAAAAGCAGCAACAAAGTGTTGTAACCGAATCAAACAAAGAAAAGAAAGATGCGATTAAGGAGAGGTTGAACAAAAATGTTTTAAAGGGAATGTTCATAAACCCTGAGAACAGATCTTCATTGTTAGATAAATTAGTCGATATAAGAATGGAACTTGAGAATAGAATGAAAGATATCTCCGAAATCCAACGAGATCTCCACGAAGTAAAACAAGGGGTGGAATCGTACCAGGTATCACAAAAATGTCACAATACACGTGGTGATGGTGACAGGATATACAAGAAGACATTACCTAAGAAGCTATCTACTAATCTGGCACCTCCCGCGTTGAAAAGCAGCTCCAAAGATACTTAATAGACTGTAAATAAAATTTAGGTGTTATACAATAAATTGTTATAAACCTAATGCTTCCAACGCACCATGCATCTCTCTCTCTCTCTCTCGCTCTCTCTCTCTCTCTCTCTCTCTCTCTCTCTCTCTCTCGCTCTCTCTCTCTCTCTCTCTCTCTCTCTCTCAAAAAAAAAAAATAAATAAATAAATTAGGGAGTGACAATATACATTTATATGTCACTAAATATTACATAATAATCCTAAAATCTTTTGTAACATATATTCATATATTTTCCATTAGGAAATACATTACAAAAGATGAATTATTGTTATAAGAAACAATGCCTAATATCAGACTTCTAGCTGTTCTCCCCACTACGTCATTACTTCAAAATAAAGTGGTGGGGATAAATAAAAAAATACCCCACCAAGTAGGTACTATTGGCACAGTGGTGTGAGATCGGATCCCACCTTGTTGATCTATCTATTGGTCTGTAATAAATAGATCTTTTTACTTTAGTTTGTAACAATGACTACATTCTTTCATCTACATTCACAGATACCTGCCCCTAATATTCACCTATATATCTACTGTTGATGTCTTGATATTGGTTAATACTAATAATATTACCTGAGATGTGAGTAAAATATCATATAGGCCACCAGTGACGGTAAAAAACCATGTAACAGTTCTATCCTACTCATTGAAATATATTATGCAATCAGTATTTCTGTCTGATATATTCCTGAGATTGTTTGATTTCGATTGGATTTTTAAAGATGAAAGTCCTAATAGTGGTGCTATTTTTCACATACTGCAGCACATTTTACAACAAACTACTAGCCTTTTATAAATTCTTACAAAATGCTATAACAAGATAGATGGGCTTGATAGATTGTGCCCTGCCTAGGGGTTTCCTCAGTGGAGAGAAAATGTTCCACTTCTTTTTGCGTAGGCTATATCACGGGCGTGACTCCGTAAAGATTTCTTTTATTTATATTTATTGTTTTCATCATTATGTTTTCATTATTAACTATCATATTAATTAATTAATTATTATTTGAATACTAAATAATGATTTAAAATAGTCACTGTAAACTCGATTCGTTTGTGTGGCGCTCGCCACTGCGCTGGCAGCATGGGTGGAATGAGAATGTGGTGAAAAATTAGTTTTATCGCTCACTTCCACTACTCATTCCATCTCTCTCACACTGTTGCTTTAAGTAGGCTACAAGTAAAGTGACCTACCTATAGATATTTCAAGGAATGAACTCAAGAGAATTTCGGACTATTTTTTATGTATATCATATTATTAAACAAGAAGGAGTAGTTTATGACATATTGTGTTTTAGTACATTGTCTAATTCCCTATGGCATATATGACAGCTTCCTTTTACGGCTATATACCCTATATTTTTTCCCTAATTAAATATTGAACAAAACTATACATTACATTGTCATATATAAGTATTATTGAATGCCTCTGCAATTCATTTGTACAAAGACAATACAAAACTATTTATTTGTTGTCGTTAAGTAATCAATAAAATAAGCCTTGGCAGCCAAATGGCTAACACTACCGTCTACGTAGTGAATATTTTATACCACATAAACTATATTTGAACTAAATCTCCAAATATAATTCTAAAAAAAAATACTTATTCTAAATTTAAACTAAATAAAATACATATGCAATTGGTAATCATTGACAAGTTTGATAAAAAGTATATCTTATATTAAATAAATCCATAAACCGAATGTTTAGTAATTTAATTAAATTTCCGCTAATGTTGTAATGAAGTGAATTCATTGCCAGGGATTTAATAGAGTAATATGAACTGCTATGTAAGTGGTTTTATTGGACCGTCAGCAAAAGTTCATTAACTGGTTATGCCAGAACCAACTATATAAAGGATGAAGCTAATTTAATTTTGTGACACACACCACCCGTTTAATTATTGTCTATTAAAAAAAAAATTATTATTAGGGACTTTGAAACTTACAGTAATTTGTAGATGAAAATATAATAATCACTAGAGTTTAACACATTTACGTTGCATTCATATACATCATTACATATGTATTTAATATAGGTAATTGGATATCCTTATTTAAGCAGACATGGTTTTATGAGATGTAACTGAAGAAAAAAGCGTTGTTTTGTCAGTTGAATCTGTTTTTGTATGAATTTAGTGTGTATTTGTTTTTGACCAATCATAGAAATATGTATTTGCTTTAAATTGGATATTTTTCGATTACAATGAACTGCTTTAAAGAATACTACAAGAGTAAACATGAAGATCCATTGTGTAGTTTAAATAAGTTGCTTTGCACTGTTTTTAATTGACATTATTATGTTATGTTGCTGAGCTTGCAGCGATCTTCAGTAGAATGGTTACATTTTTACGAGTAGGCTCTGATTCTGGGGTCGTATTAGACTTGTGGTACATACCTTGCCTTCATTGCTATTGTGTATTTGGCCATCGTTAATCACCGGAGTCAAAATACTTTTGCCCTTTAGTTATTTTGTTTTCCGGAAAAAAGTTTAGTGGCCTCTTAAAGGACCTCCAGCAGCTATGGTATATTTTGCCTTCAGTTGAGCTTCTTCCAGTTTTTCTACTTTATTTGTTGCCATAAAAGGTATGGCAACCACGTGATAATTTTTTAATCGTTTCCGGGCTCGTTGTCCTGCTCCTTTTTCGCAACTTCTTGCTGGAACTATTTCCTTCAAATTACTCAAGAATATAAATGAAAGGACGTTTTTCAAATCATTACAGTAACCCTTGAACATTAATATCAACAACACACAATCATCAACAAGAAGAAGCGAATGAATGTAACGTGAACGGGAAAATATATAATGGGTTATGGGTCACAAATTATAATTTAAATGTAAAACCCATACGAATGCTACTTTCAGTTTATTTCACTTTTGCACAGCAATTCGCAAACCACAGTCTTTGATCCAAGCTAAAGAAACACACCAGATGTATAATTAGAATTTTTTATAACCATATGGCTTGGAGTCGTATATTGAAATTAGATAAATATATACGAGCAACATTTAAAATAAAAAAAAAAAAAAACAAAAAAAAACAGTCTATAAAATCATTACATACTAGTGAATACGATTACAAAGCATATTTAATAATTGGTCATGTGTCAAATATCACTTTACGTGTGTAGGTAGGTGGTTGGGTAAATACCACTGCACGTATGAGGGTGTCAATAGCACTGTACGTATGTGGGTGGGCCAATAGCACTGCACGTATGTGGGTGCATCAATAGCACTGTACGTATGTGGGTGGGTCAATAGCAATGTACGTATGTGGGTGCGTCAATAGCACTGTACGTATGTGGGTGGGTCAATAGGACTGTACATGTGTGGGTGGGTCAATACTACTGTACGTTTGTGCGCAGGAGGTTGGGTGAATACCAATGTATGTATGTGGGTGAGTCAATAGCACTGTCCGCATGTGGCTGGGTCAATAGCAATGTACGTATGTGGGTGGGCCAATAGCACTGCACGTATGTGGGTGAGTCAATAGAACCATACGTTTGTGGGTGGGTCAATAGCACTGTACGCATGTGGGTGGGTCAATAGCACTGCACGTATATGGGTGAGTCAATAGAACCGTACGTTTGCGGGTGGGTCAATAGCACTGTACGTATGTGGTTGGGTCAATAGGACTGTACATGTGTGGGTGAGTCAATAGAACCGTACGTTTGTGGGTGGGTCAATAGCACTGTACGCATGTGGGTGGGTCAATAGCACTGTACGTATGTGGGTGGGTCAATACTACTGTACGTTTGTGCGCAGGAGGTTGGGTGAATACCAATGCATGTATGTGGGTGAGTCAATAGAACCGTACGTTTGTGGGTGGGTCAATAGCACTGTACGCATGTGGGTGGGTCAATAGCACTGTACGTATGTGGGTGGGCCAATAGCACTGCACGTATGTGGGTGGTTCAATAGCACTGTACGTATGTGGGTGTGTCAATAGCAATGTAGGTGTATGGGAAGGTCAATAGCACTGTACGTATGTGGGTGGGTTAGAAGCACTGTACGTATGTGGGTGGGTCAATAGCACTGTATGTATGTGGGTAGGTCAGCAACTATGACACTAGACGACTAATTCAATTTGACATGTACTAATTTAAATGTCTGTTTCTAGTCTACAGGCATATCTAATACAATAAAATATAAGTCCTTAATCAGAAATACTAAATTTTAGTTGAAGAAACGCACTTTTTTCAAACTAATTTAATATTGCTGTCCATTATTTGATATTTTGGACAGTAATTAACTAAGAATAAAATGTTTGTTAAAAGGTGACCTTGAAAAAATGTGATAGTTTTTATCTCTCGTTGGATATCAATTTTACAGTTAAGTAAACTGACTGAATTAATATCTCAATTAATTATCTGAAGTGGTTGATTATGAAACAAACAGATTTTATTGGCTTAATGGAGTTGTGACTTTAACTGCTTGGTAAGTGATTTTATCACCCAGTTGATTAATATCTAATTAATTGACAAATGGATAAATGTTTTAAAATTCACAAATCAGTATCTAAAAGCACTTACCGATATTCCATTTCTTAAAATATTATCCCATTCTTAAAAGTATATCTTATAATTTCAATAATTTTAACTTAATGGTTTTATAATATTTTTAGTCTATGTTATTGATTTATGACATTTTAATATTTGTTGCATGATAAGTTAAGAATTTGTGTTTATTATTATGGGGTGTTGAGTATATTGCCATTCCGACTGTGCTTACTCAGACAAATTCCTTTCATCACTGAATCGAATTTTGATGACACATTTAAGTTATATAAGACCAATCGTACAGAATAATTATATATACTAAAAAATTATATTTATTTTACAATCTTTTACAAAAATAACTAAATTAAACTACTGTGAAAATTAATTAAATGACTATTAAATTCCTTAAATAGTCATGTAATACTTTAAGCCTAGTTGATAAGACTTAAAAAGAAACTAGCTTTGTTTTTAAAAAAATGATAAAAATAACTATGATAACAAAGTTTTATTATAAAGTAGAAAGAATCGTTTGGATTCACGTATTGTTTTTTAATGAAAGCAGGTATTATTACAGGTTCAAATTGGAAAGACGTCATGTCTTCTTGACTAATGCAAAAGTAATAAAGACAGCCTTCATCTTTCTTAGGTTTGTCTTGACTTTATCATCCATCAGTTCCCATTCAATTGTAAGTAAATAAAATATTTTAAACTATATTATTGGAACTTTCTTTAGAATAGTTTACTGGTATATAGGATAATAATACATTTTGTTTTATGAAGTCTTCCGTGATTAGTTCCTATTTGGAACTAGGCTGTCGTCATCGGAGAGCTCGGCCTCGCCAAGTCGCTCTGCTACAGACCCCTTTGTGGATCTCGGCCTACGGACTCGCGATGGAAAGTCCCCTGCGGCCTCTCCAAGTCGCTCTGCTACAGTCCCATTTGTGAATCTCGGCATGTCGCCTCGTGAGAAAGATCGGTCTACGGCTTCGCCAGGACTATAACCATGAATTTTGGTTTTTGGAGCAGCGGAGCCCATAAACATAGTCTTTTCTGAAATGTTTATTTTTCTTTTTATATTTTCTTTATATTTTATTTCTTATATTTTTCTGAAATGTTTATGTTTAGTTTTCTAATGATATATTAGTACTTGAGAGAGGGATATCTTTCATTTGATACCCAACTTTGGTAGTTTAACACTACCCAATTTTATGTTTTTGAGCATATTTTTTATTAGGGGGAAGGCGTAGGAGTGTACGGCTAATGATAGGTGTACATAGGTTAGGACTGAAAAATAAACTTTTGAAAACACTTCATAACTTAAGAATAAACGATATGAAATCATTAGGCTAAACAAACATTTGTCTTGAACACGTATGTCTAATATTACCATCAGTTGATATTAATTGTTCTTAATATGGTTAGTACTAACATTGCCACGCGCACAGTCTAATTGTTTAGTCAATATGATACACTTCATTATTTACATTCCAACACCTGTTAACATTTCATAAGAACCATGTTTTACATATTCAATTCAATTAAAAAGAAACTTTATTCCATATACATTGATTACACATATATGTACAGTTTATATAACCAAATGTCTTAGTTTCTAAAATATTATAAATGTTAACAGCAAAATTGAAATTAATAAATAAAATGAATTTAATGATATTACATAATAAAACTTAATATTTGTTTAATAAGAAGGTAATACAACCAATTTGGAGAGGCCATCAAACATTTGATTTAATATAAAAAAGAAACCTAAACAGTGGTATCTCGGTAGAATTTTAAATAAGTACTACAAATAATTAATGTAAAACATGTTTTGAGAGATAATCGAACACAAAATAAAATATTACAAAATCAAAATGAGATTGAATAATACTTTCTAAAATTATTTTAGAAAGTAAACGATGCAAGAAATACTATATTTACACTATCTAGTATAAATGAAATAGGCTATGACATAAAAAGTAACGTAGTTTTTATGAATATAACAAAATATAATAGAAAAATAACAGTGTAAATTAAATTAAGTAATCAATTTTGTAAGAAAATAACAAATGGCAAGTAAGACAAAATATTGAATTCGAAATCAATGTACTATATTTAAAAGTTGTACCACATTATTTACTGTAAGAAGGTAAGATTTAAATTATTTAAAAAAAGTTTTTAATTAAATTATATTATTATTATTTATTGAAATTATGATGTAAAAGTTAGATGCATTATATGTGTTAAAATGTTGAAAAGCAGTTAAGATTGCTTTTGGAACTTTAAATATTAATTCAATAATAAATCTAAAATTATATAACTTGACTATGTACAGAAAAACCAGAACTTCTATCTAAAAAATAAACAGTTTTAGAACTCTATAAATATAAAGATTTCGAATTGGCAAAATTTTCAAATTAACAAAAAGAGGCCTGCTAGGGGTGAAGGGGGACTAAAGATGATGGTGCGGAGGAAGGATTTTTGGAGTGTTAATATAGGATTTATGAACAGCTGTTACTTTTTGTATAATCAAAATAACCCCCCATGTTACTCTCATGGGCTAAAAACTTACTTTGAGAGTTTTTCTTGCCTTTCAGGATTAAATATTGAAAAATTAACTCCTTATTGCACAATTGCGAATAGATGCAAAGTTGTTCACACCTAAAACTTTAAAATTGGCCAGTAAATAAGGGGAGACGTAACATTAACTAAAAAGGCTTCACGAATTATATAAGGATACCTTTTTTACTATTTACATGTGTACAAAGCTATTGGTTAGTTATAATGAGATATCCCACCCTATTAACTCAAAGTAAAACTTCGGACATTCCTCACATATATCCCCTTACGTGCCAAATTCCCCTTCTACCTATAAATGCCTTTAGATGTCTAATCTACCCCTCTTCAATAAATCACTAGTTCCCCTATACACGGAAAAACACCCTCGTGATCCGTGCAAGCTGTTTCTTATGCTCTTAAATAAATAATTAAGGTACGATACTTCCATAGGGGATAAAGGGGGTGTTTGGAAGAGAAACTACACAAGGGAAAGCACCTGGAAGAGAGTATTCCAGAAAACAATTGGTGTTTAAAGCTTATTGTGGGACTTTCAAATCTGTTATCTTAACTGATTTCATACAAACAAAAAATGTTATATATCATTTTAAAAACATCTATTGAAAATGAGAGTATAAATAGTAAAATCAGATTCTATTTTTTTAATTTTAAATTAATATATATATATATATATTTTTTTACCCAAATATGCTTTTTTCATAATATCCTTCTCAAGGAACATCAAAAGATCACAGATGACATCTCCATAAAAACGTTTTCCTAGGACTTTAAATATAAAAATAATACACTAATTTTAATGGACTCAGTATTAAGATATGATATGACATGTGGTTTTATAAGGGCATACTGTTTGCTTTGTTTTTAGATTTTACCACGCAGAGAAAGTCCAATAAAGTGTTTTGAATTTGTATTAACCCTAACTGAGATAGATTGAAAATGTTACCAAAATACCAGGAATCATATATCTCTATAGTGATCAGTGTACCCCACTATAGAGGTACATGGGGGCCTCTATAATGACGAGGCGTAATAATTAGGACAATTAAACAATTATCTACCTCCTGTAATAAGGCTGTAAGTTTACCTTAAAATTATATGTTAAGTATTTCTTACAACTTCGATTGGAGAGAAGTGTCTAATTTAATATTAACTTAATACAGTACATTTTAGACAAAAGTCATTTATTTCTAACTAAAAGAATATTTAAATTCAAGAAAAATAAATCATTTTATCTTATAAATTCTAAAAAAAGTCGAATCAGTTACTTGCTACAGACGAACTTAAGCTTGTGTATTATTGTTTAATTTAACTAGTTGACAAGGTTGGTGGAATAAAACCTTAAGAAGTGCATAATTTCTGTGATTTTTTAGTGTCGTAAGTGGTTCGAATCGGATGAATTAAAATTTTAATTGAGTAATAAGCGTTATGTATTAAGAACTGTTTAGGGTAATGTTGTGTAGTTAAACTGTATGATTTGGGTGAAAGTAATTTTGTATAGTGTAACAGCATATTACTACAGCAGTACTTATATTTAGCTGTTTGTCATCATACAGCAGAAAAGGACGTTTAAAAAAAAAATATTTAAATAACGACATTTCACATTGATAAGGTGTTTGTGGTTGTTTGATGACATATAGTAATAAGGGATGTTTTGAAATTGTAGTATTTATACGTAACAATGACATAAAATTAGAGATACGTTTAAGGATAAGTTTAAGGTTTTGCGTCGTTAATTAAAGTGGGTGAAGGATGATGTACACTGCGTGAGATTCCAAACGGGCATTGGCTAGGCGATGCGCAGTCGTCTACCTTCCATTTGGAGTAGTGGGGATACCCGCCGAACTTCTTCCCCTCCATGCCTGCCCCTCTTTCCTTTGGCTCCCACTCTGTGACCGGCCTTCCCCTACCGCGCACCTCAAGGCCCGTATGGGATCTCACGCAGTGTATATGAAATTTAATATGTGATCAAGTAATTCATGTATTATTACCTAATGTAGTAAATTGTCACTCATTTATGCAATTACTGTGTTACCAAACAGGTTTGAAAACCTGATCACGATAAGAACTGTTCAGACAATGATATTTAATTCTATAAATATACCAATAACCCTTAAATGGAGGTAATTATGATAGTTTATTAAAAATAAAATTAATTAGACTGGAAAATAGTTTGTATTTTTTAATTTATTTATTTAATACTACCGTTGAATGTTTTATACTGCAAAGTTTACAATTTAAATATAATTTACTAATTGAAAACATATGGAAAATTAATTTTAATATAGAAATGTTAAAAATTTGGAAACTATCATTTTCAAAATTATGTTTACTAAATTTGTGCAGCCCAAAATTGAAGAAATGAAAATATTACTATACCATGGGTAATGATTACTTTTCTGCCTTGTTTTCTGGGTATTTTAGAATTCCTATTATCTTTTTAGATAAATTATTACTCATTACAACGTAATTTAATTAAATAACACCTTTGTATTCAAATAATTGTTACAAATTAAATACATAAATAACATGCAATGTTTATTTTGAAATTGAGTATTTCCCAAATCATGTATTTTCCTAAGGGTATATTTTATTTTAGATGCTATGAAAAGATTTGCTTATTTTATGTTTATTTTTTAATTTTAAATATGCTTAAAACTCACATTTATTGTTGCAAAACATTACGAAACTCTTATGTTAAGAAAAAAAGGAATGCAAAACATATATTATCAGAATATGACTAATGAAAAAACAAAAAAAAACAGATTGTTGTTTCGTAACTGTTTGATAATATTTGGGAAATGTGTTTGTTTAGGCTTGATTATGACTTAAATAATACAATTTAAAATAAATAATCCATGCAATTTTTTTCTAGGGTTAAAACCTAAGGGATCACGTCTAATGATTAATGGTGTTGAGAATTTTACGGAAAGGAAAAATTAAAATCAAACTGATAATCATTATAGACAAAGATATACTTAAAAGCAAAAAAAGTGTTATTCAGAAGTTCCAATACTAAGAAAAAAGTTTTAAAACGTTAGTTTTGTACGCAACTTTATTAAACTTTATTAAAGATCAATGGGCATCTTAAAAGTGTTTAAGTATTTAAGAAAACAGTGAACTTATAAAAAATAATCTATTAAAAAAGAAGGTGGTGGATATAGGCCTAACGGCTAAAAAAAAGCGTTCTTAATTATTAGCTGTTAATGACTGTTAATTATTAGCCGTTTGGTTTGTATTCCAACAACACAGTCCATCTAAATTATCATATATACCATCAAAAACTTTACTCACCATGGTGTAAATGTCCTACAATTACGTAATGAACACATTCTGAAGTTCACGAAATTTACATTTAATTCTAAATTGAATAAACTTATTATTGTAATTTTACAGAGCTATTTAAAATACAGTAAAATTCCTCTAAATAGGTTCATTTTAACTTAAGACAAAAATTATAACCTTAACCTTGCAAATACTAAGTAAAGTCAACCAGCTGTATATCTTAGACTACAAGTTAGAAGTTAACCATAACTTATCTCAAGTACTTAAGTCACAGAGGAAAATTTATGCTCTAATCTTTCAAAGGAAACTCTAAAATTGTATGCTAAACGTGTGTTTAATTTTCTTGGCAAAGCATTTCTTGACGTTTAAAGTTCACCGAGTCAACTTAACAATTTATGAGGTTAGAATTTCTTTCATTAAACTCCTCTATAACAGTTAGCTGCCAAAGCACAAAGATAGTCTTGAATATATTAACCCTACACATGTGTTTATATTTGAAATTATCTATTTGTAAAAATATGAAAAATAGCTAGTGGTATTGATATTGATATTATCTGTATTACAAATGGAAAAATTAGTATTTCAATTAACATTTATTGACAGGTGGCCCACCTGAATCACATGGCTGTGAATAAATCACACTCTGACGTAACATTTTTATTCGTGTTGGTAAATCCTAAGTTTGGATCAAAGTTACAGCTGAGAAAAATCGTTTAAATATTATATTGTGTCTAATTGAAAATGAGTATAACATAATAAAATAAATACGTTTTGAACATTTTTCTTATATGCTTTATGTTTTTAAATTTGTGTATAAATACCGCTGTTCATCTCATCCTGTAATGGAATTCCAAGTTGAAGGAAGACAGGAATCTGAGATAGGCATTTATTGCAGTAAAATACGACATCATCTCTTTAACTTGTTAAGTCATGCAGTTTATTTATAGTAATTTCCACCATTGTACTATCAAAACAATAACTTTGCTGTGGCTTAAAAAATAGAATAGACGTTGTCTTACTATGTAGTTCAATACTGGAGATATCGAACAATGTTTGGAAGTTTTCAATTCCATTAGCGACTGATTTACAAATAAAACACGAGTTTACCAATGGAGAGTCTACTGTATAAAACTTGTATATGGTGGATAGTGTAAAAGTTCATTAAAGTTCAAAACATGAATAAATGCGTGACCTCTCAAATCTTTGTTATTATACAATGACAAAATATAATTAGCGATATTTTTGTGACTTTTAAAGTAAATTGTTGACTAAAAGAAAACATAACGTACATCATCTAACATTCGGAAGAATTAAGTTAAAATGCATTGCTTAATAATTTAGAAAATGCGTAAAAAAGACAGTGTTACTGAATTCAAACTGACGATTGTTCTTAATAAAATCGTAATAAAATATTACATGTGCCGACGTTTTGGGCTGCATGTTGAGTACCTTTCTCAAGGCTGACATGAGCTGAGTTATTGCAACTCAAATGTCGTTATTGTTAAAATTGAATTATAATGTACATATCCTATCGACGTGGTCGAATGCAGAATACCAATATTGTGTATGTAGTTGTGACGATCGTGGAATCGTATCCATGAAGATCTAAAAGTACTCGAGGCTTCATGGCTTTATATGTAGGAGGTTTCACATGAATGGCCACCTTAAATATAGAATAGAATTCTTAAAACGAAGTATACAAAACATTTATTTACGTTGTTACAATAGTATTTACTCTCATATCACCTGTGTACTCCCTTCCTTTATCTAACACACCATTCGTGTTTTAAATATTCATTAACTTATTTATGAACAGTTCCTATTTGCATCATTACTTCTTGGCTACGATTAATCTTCAGTAAATGGAAGTATTAGTTATAATCGGTACTGGGGGAGGGAGTGTTTGACATGTTAGATAGTGCAAGAACGTGAGAACCATAACAATTGGCGGCCTTGGACCCTCCCCCTCTCTGTTCAATTATTTACCTTGGAAGGAGGCCAGGACAACATAAGCTGACTCAGAGGGGTGTGTACCCTAGTTCACGACTTACGTCCTGATATATGAACCCCAAATTGCAAGCAACATTACCCTTAAAATTATAAAGTTTCAGACAAATACAACAGTTATAGTTCTATATTTAAATATATAGAAAATTATGACTGGAACTTTCGTAAATTAAATAAATTTTATATCAAGATAAAACTACGTGTTATATAATTAATCAAATTATCTACAGTAAAGCATATTTCAATCACGAAACATCCATTTGATATACAAGCATATGACGTTACTGATGTTATGAAATTAAATCAACAAATTAAAAAAGATGATGAAGTTTTAATTTTTTTATGAACTCATTGTGATATTTTGTGTCTGCATTTACAAAAAATAAAATATTATTTTCGTTTCCATCCATTCTAAACTCTTCAATGAAAAACAGATCCTATGTTTGATTCATACATATTAAAATAAGTAATATTGCATATTTTAAATAGCTTTCGTCATACAATGTTTTTTATGACTACTCATATCTTAAATGTACACACTTTGTCAATATTTTACAAACTTGATTTGTTATTCCAAAAAGCCAGTCCTGAAAGCTTTTAGATAAAACTTAGGGAAGTTAAAGTTGAGTTTATTCTCTCCTCCTGCTTCTATTGGAACTGAGTCATAACTACCAAGTCCGCTGTAGTTAAGTGACAGCTGTAAACCGCTGTCTATCTGTGCCTGATGACATTTAACAACGTCGAAACAGCAACTAGTCGGTACATCGGTACCTTAGCTATTCAAGCTTTCGCAAGTAGGCCTCAGAATAGCAACGGAGTGGTTCCTCTTCGGCCTTGGCAACGCATTCAGCGCGTTACACTTTTGTTATCACAGAGCAAAATGAACTGCGCCTGGAAACGAAAGTGCTACTGATCTAGATGGTCACGCAAACAACACATTGAAAAAACTTTAAAAAAAAACTGTAAAATTTATCTTTAACATTATAGTTAAAAATTCGCAATCGAAGAACTAAAATTGATAATACATAAAAAAGGTAATACACAATTTACATTTTAAAACAATGATATAAGTTATTATTAGATATAAAACAAAATATTGGTAATAAGGACACGTTTATTAATATAAAACTAAACACATACCATACTCAGAAAAACTGATCAGTACTTCTCATATATGTATTTGTGCATAATTACACACCAACAAAAGGACAAGGTGTACATACAAAATATTTCGTCGAGTTTTCTTTGTGCACAACTAAGATCGATTGACGTTCATAACTGACGTCATCTCAAAGTTAAATGAGGATTTCCAGCTTTGATAGAACTAGCGTAGCGTGCTTCTATGCACACCAGACGAGAGACCGACATCTCTAAACAAAACAAAAGTATGAATATAAATGCGAGCTTATGGCGTGTTGTTGGCAGCAGTGTGTGCAGCAACCATAGCTATTGATAAAGAGGGTGGTTTTGTCATACGAACCTGACAAATAGGTTACTAATCTAGTATTTATTCATGACCATCTAGAGTCTAGACCTTTTGGACTCGCAGCGTAGCTGCTACCTTGGTGGGTTGAACCCTCGAGTCTTGTAAACCTTTTCGGACTCACAGGTCGTGTAGCTGCTACCTTGGTGGGTTGAACCCTCGAGTCTTGTAAACCTTTTCGGACTCACAGGTCGTGTAGCTGCTACCTTGGTGGGTTGAACCCTCGAGTCTTGTAAACCTTTTCGGACTCACAGGTCGTGCAGCTGCTACCATATCACACTCTGGGCGTCGTTTTGTAAGGTGTTTTTCACCTTCATACCTTAAGGACCATCAAGTTCAATGGCACTTTCGTTTCCACGCGCAGTTCATTTTTCTCTGCGACAACAAAGGTGTAACGCGCCGAATGCGTTGCCAAGGCAGAAGAAGAACCACTCCGTTGCTGTGCTGCGGCCTACTTGCGAAAGTAGCTAAGGTACCAATGTACTGACTAGTGGAATTGCTGTTTCGACGTTGTTACTCTCATCAGGCACTGATAGACAGCGGTTTACAGCTCTCACTTAACTACAGCAGACTTGGTAGTTAAGACTCAGTTCCAATAAAAACAGGAGATTGATTGACGTTTACAACTGACGTCATATAAACACTTAAGGGACTATTATTATTCTAGAAAGATTAATTATTGTAATACTGTGTTTCTTTTTGTGTTAGCCTAATAGATAGTTCACTTTTATTACTCGAAAACTGATAAGTTATAATATATTTCACAATATATTTCATTTTTACCTAATATTTATTGTAAAGTTAGTATTGTTACTGTATGTATTGTACTGGATTTGAGATGAAAGTAGTTACTAAACGCTGGCATTGGATCTATTTCTACTTGCAATTTATTATTTTATTTTTTTTTAGCTCCAATAAGTGCTTAGTTTAAAATACACCACTAAGTTATTTCAGAGTTAATAATAAGGCCCTAATGTGTGTATTTATTCAACAGGTATACTCGTGGCTCTATTTGATACATCCCATATAGTAAATATTAACTCACCAAATATATTAGTTTTAATGCATCAGGTACAGCTGTGAGATCACAGAAGTGACAATTATTCAGCTAGCAAAATCGTTTTTCTTTTAGCACCACCTAGGGAACACGTGCAGCTTAAGGATTGCTACGGGCATGAACAGTATCTTCCCCCATTAACTATGTATACGGGCATCTAAGTAAGAATGCACGAAGTTACATTCTCGTATATAATTACAGGAATGTAACTACTGGATACGCGACATTATAGATCACATCAAACGGTCTTCTCTTTCATAAGATATCAACTGATAACTGATTGTTCATTTGTCATTAGGCTTTTAGTTAACGACACTTTCTAAAGACTAGTCAGCCTACGTTTGTGAAACGATGACTACATTCGCTTATCTAAACTCATCATACCGATCCGAAATCCTTATTTAACCATATACTGATAATCGGCGTAATAAGCATAAATAAATAAAAAATAAAATCAATAATAATCGTAAAAAGCAGTTAACCTGTATTGTTACCATCATTGGATTTCCAAAAAATTTCAAATTTTGAAACACATATTCGTATCAAAAAATCTAGTTAATTCACTTGGAAACTTAGTTGTTACTCTGGTAGTCGTGGTTTAAAGGCATTTTCACCTACATACCTTAGAACCTACAATGGGCGAAGACCCAATCAATACCCTCGTGAACTAAAGGGATGATAATCTTCTTATCTACCCTCAGTTTTTTATGAGCATTCAATGGAAGCTTCCCCATCTCAGAACTTAATGTAATAAACAACTTTAAAACACGATTCCAAAAGTGGCAGAAGAGTTTCCAACTGGATTGTGGGTGGGAATAATACCAACCCTCAGGTCATGACGAGAATTAAAAGGATCATCTTTCTCTAAGGCCATAAGTTAAAGGGGTAAATTAAAGAAAACCTAAAGAAATATGCTTAGAATGGGTAACAATAGGGGGTCTACAAATAATAAAAAAGCCTCACCTAGGTAAATAGTCATAAATTCTTCGAGTTCCACGAAGAACAACGGAGTAACTTAGATATTTTTAAATTAATATCAATGTTGTATTCCAAAGTAAAATATGCATATATAAAATATATACTAAGTAGCTTTCATATGACTATTAACATTTGACAACTATTAATATATTTAGACTGTTTAATATTTGATAAACAGACATACGGACAGAAAATTAATGGAGAGAGGACACACGTTATAGTATATTATTTGTTAGTACTACTCGAAATGGTGGCAAAGTATTAATTTTTTTGACGTTAATTCACTTCTACAACTTTGGTTAGGTTTGTTTAGGTTATATTAGGTTTGGGTTGGTTAGGTTATGTTACGTGAAACTAATTTATGGTTATGGTAGTGAATCAATGGAAAATATCTTTTTTTTTCTATTTTATGTAGTTCGGGACACCCTACATATTCAGTACGGTTATTGAACTATACGGATTACTACGATATTGTTTGAGTAACGCGCATTTGATTGACGAACCGTTGTTCAGTTAGATCAATCTCGTCCAGGAAATGGAGGGGAAGGAAGACAAGGAGATTAAATGGACTGGAAAACCCAAGCGACAGTGATTCACTTACCTTCTTTGGTCTTCCGTTTTGGGTCTGGTGCCGACGGTCCCTTACAAATAAATTGTTGGGACAGGTTGGTGGGATACAAGTTTATTAGAAAATTAATTTTGAGTAAATTTTAAAACCTAATTATTTATTTATAAAGTACCACACAGTCAGACAGTCGTTTTGTAATGTTTTAGAATGTCAATCAACCCAACGAATCAAACTACAATACAGGGTGTTACAAAAAGTTGGGCTGGCTATGCATTTTCAGATTCAATGTGAGATTCTAACCTAAAAATGAAGATATTTATTAAACGCATTATTTAGCAGATAGACGCCATTTTGTTTTTTCCATAAAACGATTTATATCTTTGTTGTTATCTTTACGATTATTACAACACTCGATAAACAGGTTAATGTTTTTGAGGTAGTATTCAATGTAACACAAATTTTAAATTGTCTTAATTTTTTTCAAAATGGTTGCCATCTAATATTTATTTTAACAAATATCTTAAAAACCACAGGTTTTATAAAAGATTGTGTTAGTAAAAAATAAGTCAGTAAACAACGTTCCCTTTCCAATGATACCTCATTTGTAAAAATCGCTTAAGAAATAACTATTTTATGAACTAACTTAAATTCACATGCAAACAAATTGCTACTGATTTGACAGTATTTGAACAGTGTGAGCATTAAAGTTAATTTGTAAAATAGTTATTTCTTTAGTGATTTTTACAAATGAGGTATCATTGGAAAGGAAAGTAGTTTAAAACATTTCTCGTAACTTACACAATTTTTATAAAACCAATTTTATTTTAGATATTTGTTAAAGTAAAAATAAAATGGCCGCCATTTAGAAAATAAAGATATTTCAAAACTAGTTTTTTATTTAATACTACCTTCTAAAATTAACCTTTTTACCGAGTTTTGTAATAGTTCTAAAAATATAAAAAACATAAAACTTGTTTTGAAAAAATAAAAAAAATTGCGTCTTGTTGCTAAAGAAAGCGGAAATTGAAAAAATATTGTTCTACATGTTTAGCTTATAATCAAACATAGTATCTTAAAACGCATAGCCAGCCCAACCTTTTGTAACACCCTGTATGTAAATAAAACAATAATCGTCTAAATATGCTTTGTTAAGTTATGTTGCACGGAATCTACTTCATACAATTAATTAGTAATATAATATTCTTAAAAAGGATATTTTTTAATACGATCTCATATCTCAGTAGATCTTATTCTGAAGCTAACAAGTTTAGGTTAGTTATGTTAAATTATTCAACGTGAATTACTTCCCCTAGCGGCAAACTTTTAACGCTGACAAATGTCTCCACTTGGTCCCAATGTTATGCCATTTACATTGCTCTCATCATTCCTACAATCTCAGTTCTTGTTTAACTAATTTGTATAACGTTATAAACGTTTTTCAGTATAGTTTAATAGTGTGAATTTTTAATAATTTTGGTAGTTTATTTATTTGGCCTAGAAAAAAATTTATACTGTATATGCTTATTCAGAACACGTATAAAAAGATAGACTGAATTCAATATAAATTGCATATAAACTATAATTATCTTGGACAATGTACAAGTTCTCACTAACTGTAATCCAAGAATACTTCAAACTTCATATCTACACTTCTTTTTGTATACTTGTGTATGTTTTATATCCACATGTAAAGGAGTCCCCTTAAATTATATACTTGTTCAATATATTTTTTTTCTTATCAGTGTTTATACTGTAGTACTATATTTTTATTTTGTTGTATATATAATAAGTGTAATAAGAATATATTTATTTTCTTGAAAAGATACAACACAGAAAATTTATATAACAACAAAGGTTTATTAACTGCTATTTTAATAAAAGAAAATTTTTACTAAACTAAAAAAACCTTTACAAATACAGTAACACAATTCAAGGAAGTAATAGGGCCTCTTAAGGCAATGCCTGTTATAGAGGTTCCTTTATTTCAAATAAATCTTAAAAAGCGCAGAAGTAAATAATAACAATTTAAAACTAAATATATCCTAATACTTCAAATATAATCACTAATATAAAAAATAGATAGATTTAACCTAGAATTTAAATTTAATTATTTATTTACCCTATCAGTTGACCAACCCAACACTTATAACTAAATAAAAACACATTCAAATACTATCAACAGATTCGGGCTTAAAGAGTTTTCGTTTGGATATGTACCTAAAAAAATGAAACAGAAAACCCACGTGAATCCTGCATTGACAATCAAAATTAATAAATTTTAAAAGCTTCGAAAAAAAGCTTAAATTTTTAAAAGGTTAAGAAATTAGTAAAACCCTATGAAAAATCTTTGGAAGTTCCACCACATTCCGCCACCGACTTAGGAACTTTATTGTCAATAAATGTAATTATTCAGCAGCGGAGTGTATGAGAGATTCAGACATTAGTTTTAAAATTGTGACATGACTAACTTTATTATCATTTTGGCAACTATAGTGTTATACAATAAAACAGATTATTTTTAAACTAATTTAAATCACAGTACTTAAAATATTTTAAAATATATATTTAAAATAACAGGACAAGTTTACCACAGTATTACTGCGAATATGGAAATTTTTTTTGTGAAAACAAGAAATTTCATTTCTATTCATCTGTAATAATAAGTATAATATGAATAATAATGATATATTTTTCTAATGAGACAAACATATTTATTCACGCTAACATATGTCGTAGGTTATATAATGATAAAGTTCACTGAAGAGGATAAGGGATGTCTTATTTTTTCATTTGAAGTTAGGGATACTAATCCTGTAAAATTTAACCTAGAGACCAATGGCATCCAAACCACCACCAGTGACCGGAAGACAGTCTGCCAGGAGGGATTCATTCACCGATTACCCTGCCAAGGAACAGCCACGATCGTTGTTGTTTGACGCCGGTATGTTGCGATAACGTCGGAACCCTCTTTTTAAGAGCACTGGCAATGTGATTATTAGTGTATGGTGGTTTTAACGTCTGTATTCACGTGTGCCTTTCATTATTATAAGGTAGATTACTTTAAAATTATAGTAAATATCAGATCATAGTCTGGTTGGCTTCTCATTCAATCATACTTTTGAAGTTATTATTTTTAGGTGGCAAAAGATTTGTGAATGAGTTGAAAACCCTGATTTAAGACATCATAAACTGACTTTAACATATTTTTACAGCACATTATTTAATTACTTAAAAAAAAAATTACATCAAGTAATTATTATGAATATTGTATTTTTTTCAAGTTTTATATTGTTTTATATAACCAATGCCTGTCAGGTGTATGAAATGATTATTAAATTATACTACAATAAATGGTGGCTTAGTAAAAGTGTTACGATTGTTATCTATATGTTCTTAAGACCTCCACAACACATCTCGAATAACAATAACTTTTATTTAGTATGAACACAAATAATTTCCTAATACCAAGTAATCCTTAAACATATTTTTGTGCAGTTTTGAAACGTAAAGCTTACTTACACGTTTATTATGAATCACTTTGTCCTACCTCGAGTTATGTAGAATATATATCATATTGAAATAAATAATATTGTAAATACGAAAATACTTATGATTGGGAGAAGTGAATATCAGAAGCTGAAAAACAGTTCAGGTTTTGAAAAAAAGGTAGCTAAAATTTTGTATCGCCTTATCTCACTACTCAAACTATCATATTGCTTAAATTGTCTAACGAATTGAAAATGTCCGTAAACGTTAAAAGTAAAAAAAAGTAATTTTCGTATCTGAATGTTAGGAACAGTCTGGAATATAAAGTGTTTCCAGTTGCAAGAAAGTAGGAGCTGAAGCGGTACGAAAGTTTTGTGGGATGATTATATGTTGAACTTTATTGAAATAGTAAAAAGTTCTAACTACTTTAAAACTATCTTATTTAACACGTTTGAAATACCAGTAAACGTTTTTACAAAAAAGAATTATTTGAATAGGTTTAATTCACTAGTTTAACCGAAAGTAAATATTAATGTAAATTAATCACTTCCTGCAGCAAATGATTATTTTTTATAGCTCCTACTCACTTTTAAAAACAGTATATTACTCATAATGAAATATTTTCTCATTCTATAATTTACGACTTCATCTTTCTATTTCAATAGTAATAATGAATGTTATATTTCTAAGGAATTTATTCAAATAAAGAATAACTTATTTTAATCCAAAAAAACTTAAAACATATAAACATACACCTAAAGAAATTAATATTATATTTATTGTAAATCATATCTATAAAAAGAATAGTTTTACAGTTATATGAGATATGTTAAGGCACACAGCTGGTAAAGAATTATAAGTAATACACTTTATATTGTATCTGTTAGATGGTTGATAGGCAATAGTCATGATTCTACTTAAATAATATAAAAAATACTCCTTAATTATCCAGTACAAATCAATATGAATTTATAGGTTCACAATAAAAAGAATACAATAAAAATATAAGATCCATGAGTGGTTTGGGACAATTCAGTTAAGGGTGAGATAATTTTTCAAGTTCCAACAATTTTATAAAAGGCTTGACATAGTTTAGGCAGAATACACACGACCAAATTTACTATTTAGGAATATGTATGAAGATCAAACAGGTGAAATGATGAAGACTGCTGGACTGAGCCAATATACGTTCTAAAACAAAACGTACATTGACACTGCCCATCCATTGTTTAGAGTACCCATTGTCGTATTCAGATCCCTTATGAAACACTAATGCTTGTGACAACTTTCAAATAACGCCCTTTGTCAGGTTGTTATCTCACTATTATTCTTACGGTTTACTATTCTTTATGTGCTGTACGTATCGATCTAATTCTGTAGATGAAACAGAAACTGTCTCTCGTCTCACATTATTAGGAAAACGTGACCTTTCTTATATGAAAGAGAAAGTCGACACTGGTGGCGCAGTGCTGTAACCCGGCTACTTGTGGAAAAAGTGTCGTCGAGATTGTAGGTTCTATGTTCTATGTTCATCCTCGTAGATATATGAGGAGCAAATGGATTGTAGGTGAGGCATGTCATTTACTCAATGGTTTCTATCAATATAGACACTAATAGATAGGTCTGAGGTATCCGTGTTGGGCGGTAGTCAAGGCTCAGATGTGTAGGGGAGATAATTGAGTATCAAGCTTGTGACTTGGCTGAAAATCAGACCAATACTACGTGGTTTAGATTCCACGTAAAACTGTAGGCCCCTTAAGTACCATGGCTTATTGATAAATTTCTTACTGGGAGAAACAGCCAACCTTTGTTAGTAACAATGAATACAAACGTTTTACGGCAACTTTAAACAAGTTTTAACAACAAAAGTTAAACAAACGTTTATATGTCAAGTCACAGATAAAAAGGAAACAGAGGTCGTTTTACTATGACCACAGTGAACACCTCATTGGTAGTTATATGTAGATTACAACTAATAAACATCTTTATACATTTACTACGTTTATAGTTGACGATTTTAGTTAGTAAGGGAGGTGCTAACAAGGTGCTGGCTTTGTTAACTCATTGGACACTGGAGAAATAACTATATGACAGACTAACTCAACACACATTTGGATAGATATCTGTTTTTCTTCTTCTCTGTGGCCAAGTATATGTTCCCTAATGACCTAAATGTTTACACAAAAACAACTAAAAAACGTAACATTTTAAATTAAACTGAAAGTCATAAGACTAATTATTGCTAATTGATAAAAATATAAATGGCAAAAATACATCTAAAAAAATACCTAGTCTATTATTGAATAACACTTTTAAAGGTTTTCCCATAACCAAGCCGACTGATTAATTAACTCCATTAGCGAGGTTGAACCTAATTTTCTAAGTGGATCATTACTTAAAGAGCTCGGTGTCAATCACTGTGAATGATTGAGTTAGTAATTACCAATCTTGTACTCAAGTGATTGCATTACGTGAAGTTAATGACAGATAACACAACTACACGTAATATATCATTCATTAATACTATGCATTACTCATTATTAAGACACTAATCGTAGATATATGAGGAGCAAATGAGTGTGAGTAGTATAGATGAATGAGTGTAGTCAATATTACGAACAAAGGTCGATTGTTCCTCAAAATATTAATTTAAATTAAAAGTTTAAAAGAGACATCTTTTAAATTCAATATACATTTGGTAATTATCAATACCATATGTCCATTTAATTGATTTTATAGAATATTTATAACAACTATTCATTATGATACGTCTAAAATGTTCTGTTTGTTTTCATCATTTTCCTATTTTTCATAATTTCTTTGAAACTATTGATTGATTAAGTTAAATAAGAAGTGTTTGTTGATTGGTATGTAAGATTATTTAATTAATTATGTAGCTTACAATAATGAATACTACAGAATCACTCACTTCCCATAACTTTTCAATAAGTAAAGAATTAATTATTGTTAGTGTTTTCCAATATACTACCAAACAATATACACATCTATTGATAAATGTTAATTATTATAAATGTTAATGTTTATTACAATTATTAAATAGCTTTAATTGAATATTATAAATATCACTTGGTATTATAATATAATAATCATAACATCAACAAGACTGTCTAATAAAAACACACAGGATTGAAGAAAATAAGTTTGTCACCTTCTCCATTAGAACTGTACATGGGATAATGAGCTAAAACAATTAAAATAACCAAAACCACAAATTAACTGAGTCCTTTGTAGTACAATTAGTTTGTTGGAATTTCCTGAAACAAAGTGCATCATTACAATTGATAAAAAAGAAAAAAACACACACAAATGTATGACACCTCGAAAAATCATGAAACTCACTCATCACAAAATCTTCGAAGCCACTAACAGATTTAGATTAAATTCGGGAGGAAGTTAACTTTTATGTTATAGAACCCACTAAAAAGAATTTCTTGGAATTCCGTTTCTTAGAGGTGGAAACAGACTCTCAAAATGTAAATTTTTCTGCAATAGTAACATTGGCATAAATTTAATTTAATAATATATATCAAACAGCTGATACAGAAAACATACACATGATACGAATGCTTTGCTAGTTTGATTTTCATTATAACATTTTGAAGGCCAATTCATATTAACACTGACATATTTTCTCTAATTTACAGCTTCCAAAAGTGGACTGACTTTCAGGAGATTTTAGACCGTTAGACTTTGTTACTTATGAGATCGATAGCGGGCTAAACGTTTGTATTGATGTGATGGTTTACACCATCAAGGGGGTTGTATGCAAACGTAGAGAACCACTTCATAGAGAACCATGGACTAGTAGATGTGTATAATAATAATATGGGAAACTAGTGATTTATTCAAGAACAGGAAAATCTTCCTGAAAATTATAATTAAAAAAAATAGAATGGGCTGTATTATATATACTACAACCTATAAACTATTGCAACAAAGATGTAAAATTTAAGTAATTTATTTAAATAAATGTAATAACAGTTCATTAAAATTGTATTTATCAATAAATCATTAATTAGTTCTTATTTGTAACTGTTCAAAATCATATAAATTTTTGGGGTTTTTATTTATTATTTTTATAATACACTGAGGATGGGGAAAATACAAATTTTTATAGTAAATAAGTAGTTGTTCATAATAGTAATTTTCATTGTATACATTATAAACAATACGATAGATATGTAGCTAACCACAACATAAAGCTCATAATGTCTAGTTGTACAAGACAATAACACTATATATCATGCTAGCATCAGCTTCCATTTATCCAGGGATTATCAGGGAAACCGCATGAAAAGCACGTATTAACGAAGTTGTAGATGCGATGGGCTTACTCACTTCTCCAACTCACAGATCCTAACAAGATTATCAAACTTTCCGGCAATAATGCGACCCGAAATCCTAAAACACGTTTGTTGATTTATTTTAGATTAAAGTGTCTCTTTATTATAATATTTTTTTGTTACTTTAAGCTTATCCGTTTTTTCTAAATTCTGGGGACGGCTTAATATTAGTATTACTTAATTGGGCTAGAGAATCATAACTTTATAAATTAAATTGGGAGCTAAAAGTCAATTTTTACCCTTCTTACTCACTCTCTATCTACGATGGGGGACAGCCCACAAGAAGTTGGTAGATAATTGTAGATAAAAGCGATTGTCAAGCAGAGAAGAATATCGCAAACTGCTCTACAAAAGGATCACTCTTAAAAAAAATGGCTATGCAAAACTTGTTTAAATAACCTATAAAATTCAGCTAAAAAATATGGAAGTTTCTCTAATTATTTTGATTTCACTTTAATTGTTCTGGGTTTTTTTAGGCTGGAATTCCCAAATTACATATCCAAAAACATACAGTATTTAATATAAGTTACGATACGATAATCATGTCCTGAAGTTAATTTTGAGTAGAGGCAGTGGGACTACTAAGCCTTCTTTCACTGGTATTTCAAGATTATTTACACTTTAGATGACAATATTCAAAAATATATTTTAATTGATTAAATTTTGACGCAAACCCAGCGTCACTTCTGGCCAGTTAAACTGAAATAGGATGGCTCCAAAATCGTTAAGTGGCTCCAATCAGAAAGATACACCAGGATATTTTTTAAAACACGTTATTCTTATTTATATTTTATTCCAGCCATGAGGTAATTGAATATTACGTAAATGTATAAAGCATTTTCTTGCTGAATAAAATTTAACATTTACTGACATTTTGAAATGATAATGAATTCATTCAGGGAGTTATTTCAGTCTATTTTAGTGACTTTGCCACGCTCAAAATTTTATTAAAATATGTTAATTTACAAATAGAGATGTATATATAACATATTAACTATTCAGATCGTATTATACCACTTTCGAGTTCTCAAACAGTTTCTTCAGTGTATTCAATATTATCATTTCAATGTAAAACTTCTGTCATCTTCAAGTGTACTACCTTAACCTACAGAAAAATATGTTTTTCACTCTTACTTCAACTAACCCATGGTAATTTATGGAAACCCTTAAAAGCCTTAAAACAGTTTCTTGAATTACTATGAATTAGTTGAAGATACAAAAACCTTAAAATGATTAAATTAGCGTGGGTTCGTTGTCAACGTTATAAGTAAAATTTAAGGCAGGATTTTTATGCCATTTTAAAACTTTTGAAGTGTTGAAAATGTCCAGCAAGTTTACCAATCAAAATAAAAACAAAAAGCACACCCAAACGTTCATATAGGAAAGGGTTAAACGTGATATACTCAATAAACTCAATTAAGTTTTGTTGTTGTTTTTCCAGAACTAAGCATACCATAAATGCTTTTTGTTCTCTCTCTGCCAATGTTTTTATTTAATTTTTTAATTTTGTTACTTTCTCACGTTATATGTTTTGACCAAAGAGTATTCTTTATAAAGTAGTAGTGAGCTTACGTATTTGAGAGAGACCTGATCAGGATGAAATCAAAACGGTTAGTGCTACTGGGAAATCGATAACGTGTTAAGATTCCGGCGCCGTCCAGCTATAAATGCTGGAGACAGGATAGGCCCACACTCAGACCTTGCGATAAGGTATTGCCACCTGTATCATTTAGCTCTTAGTTATTATGATGTTATAACCAAGGGACGTTTCTCTAATTTGTTGGAGAACCACCTCTTTAACTCAATTAATTGTTTAGTGAGTCAAGTAAACCTCTCAGGTGTTTTTTTAAATGTTAACCCAGACTTTAGTAATAAGTAATTGTAATCGGACTGGACAAAAAGTGACCTGCATGTTATATTTAGTGCATACAGGGGTTTCAGCAGCAGAGGGTCTCCAACTCTCTGCAGCCGTACAACATGGCGTGATTAACTCCCATCATTAAGTGATACTTCTGCAATAGTGTTAAAAAAATTATCCATCGTGCTGTTGTTTCTATTAATTGTTATTTCAATACAATATTATCGTTTACTTTAACCGTTCTAAGCTTCATTCGTCCTAATAAAACCAACCAATGGTCTGTGTTGTTAATGACGTAGTGGGTGGGTCTTGTTACTGCAAGGTCTTGGTCCTGCTTACTGTTTTCCTAGTTGTCGTGATAACATTAAATGGAATAACATAGAAATAGTAGTCTTATTTCCAGCACTCAATTCATCTCCCTCGCACAGGTTCTTTCCAAGCGACCTATCTGTTAAGTTTCGAATACTGTACAGAGGTATTGAGTATCGATGTAGGTGTGACTTAAATGTCATGTTTGTTCTAGAATAAATAGCTTAGTAAATTTACTGTTATATTTAAATGGCACTAATATTATTATAGCCTAATTAATATATATATATATATATATATATATATATATATATATATATATATATTGTGTTATTACCATATATGGTAATAAATAAATCTAAGTAGGCAAAGACAAATTTATAAAATTTCACAAGGAAAGTTCAACAGTTATAATTAAAGTAATAGTTTCTAAACTAAAGAAACGTATAGGTACAACGGTTTTTATTGTTATATTATTTATTATAACAAATACTTATTTACTGTAATTTCAAGTATTAAGGTTTATACATGTGACTGTCCCTGGCAGTTAAAAGAAATAATGACACGTTGAAACTCTTTCGCGAGGAATTAAATTTTGAATATTAATTGTTAGAGCCCATTTATTATTTTAAAATAGTTTAGAAAAAGTAGTGTAGCTAAGTACCTTTTAAGTAAACGTCAAGTTGACGACATTCCATAATCAAAACGTAATTCCACTCTGAACTTATTTTCCAAGATTAGCGCCACATTTTCGTTACGTCAAGTAAATACCAGACGTTTGTTTTCTGCTATGTTATTTCATCTTGAATCATTCATTAAGTCGTACGCGACCTTTATGAGGTAAGTCTGGTAGGTAAATCAACCTCTTTAAAGAACGTCTTGAACTACCCCATGTACCATGCATTTAATTTATTTAGAGGGCTAAGAGTGGGAAAGAGAGATGTCGATTTTTATAATTTTTCTTTGTTCTGCAGATCAATTCAACAATACAAGTTTCTTGTGGATGTTAAGTTTATGGTAATATGGGAGCCTTTGAAAACAGGACTTAAGAATAGAAAAGGGGATTTTCATTATGACCGGAGCAAAAAGGGGAATGTCAGTTTACCGGATGACAGAAACAGCCGAACTCAGAAGTCAAATACTGTATATCAGCTGTTTCATAGGGTGTTTAAGATTATATACTGAAAATATAGTCCAATATCAGGAGATAATAAATCAATAGCTTTGGATAAGAAAAAAATGAAAACCTGCCACTTTAAACAAAGGATGCTTATTATTTACGTCAGTTGATTTTATACATATTTAACATTTTAATTTCTCTTTTTTTGTATAACTATGATAAAATAATTGGTTGTAAGGTTTGGATGAAGTTTTTCGTTTCTGTTCCACTTTGTTTTAATTGAGCTTGATCCTGGAGTTAAGCATCGTGATATATTTTGTTATTCATGCAGAAACCAAAATATAATAATCGGAATATTTTACGCCTTGCTTAATATTTTGTCCATCACCAAGTCCTGATAGTGTGAAATTAATTTTTCCCTAGAATGTAGTAGGAACATAGTTTATAATGATTTATATATTTTATAGTAATTAAAAATACTATCGTAATAAATAGAAGTACGATTTAAGTTTTATTAAGGCGTGAATCGGTGTAAACTTATTAGGGTTTATTACTTGTTTATTAATTATATTAATTAAAATTTGTCTGATTAAAAAATATATAAGTTACATAATATTGAGACGTCTTTGATCATCTGACAATACAAGTTATGAAAGCGGACAGACTGAGAAAATACACGTATTTCATTGTTAAAACAAAGCATTGTATTGCCTTTGTTAGTTCGTTGTAGAAGAGCACCCTTTGTCGGATTGTCCATTGAAACACCAATGGCTGTGACAACTTGCAAACATTATTTATTTTCTTTGATTTATAATATCGTAGAATAATTGAAGATTATTTCGATTTACTTACCCTATGTGAGCGTAAATATTTAAATTTTCATTTGTTTAACAAATTCTTCTTCTACTGTTCTAATGCGCTTATAACACACAGACAACCTACATAGCACTTTTAAACACAATCTATGATGCTCTGGATATGATCTTTAATTTTTTATAGTTCATTTATTCAATTTTACCTGAATACCTGATAATTAATTTATGCAATATACTTTGGGTAATCTCAACTTGCATTTATTTAAAGTGTAATAAAACAAGGTGACAAAATAATATTTTTTCATTTAACAGGCTTTCAACACCATTAAGTTGGTATGATTTTGTCTATTCAGTTTATTATTTTGATTTGAATGTATTACACAAACAAAATCAACTGGAACAGTAAAATTCTTCTATTTACCAGAATCTCTGAGGAACAACCTCTTTGGGGGGAGTATTATTTTTACTTTTTATCCGGAATATTAAGTATAAATTTCATAAGTAGAAATATAAAGGGCGGTTTTTTAAGTTTGCCACCAATGGGATCTTTGAAACCTGCAGATATACAACAAATATCAAATTGGGAACTTCAACAACTTTTTCGTGATCAATAAAAATATGCATTTAGAGATTTTAAAAAAGCCGCCATTTTCCAAAATAGCCCCCTGTAATATGAGCCGTTGCCTAAATCTATGAACACTCAAATAGTTTAAAACGCAAATTTTGGTAATGAAAAACTATATAACAAATATGTTTTTCTGTAATATTAAGATACAGGCTTGAATTAATACATTTTAGTTGCATCACGAAAAAATAGGTTAAGTCACCCATCTAAATTTTGTTGTATGCAGGTTTAAAAGATCTCAATGGTGACACACAATAAATCACCCTGTATAGTTCTTGGACATAACTAAAATTATTATTGGCTTTAAAAATTAGAAGCAACTGTCATCATCTGAAGGTGATCTGTATTAGTAATATGCTGTGGATAGAAAATAATAGTAATAACAGTTAGTTACTAAAATATTTTTAACAGTTTTCTGAACCTAAAGACGAATAGAAAACCCTATTAAATTTGTTTGGAAAGGCTATTCAGTATGACATAAATAAATTTATAGTTAAAAACTACTTTAGATATTATTACTTTTTTAGAAAATAATTATATATTATTAGTACTAATTACTCTGTACTACCTACTTGGGGACAAAATGTTGTGGAGATTGTAGGCGATAGGTTCTGTGCTCAGTCCTCAATACTGACATAGTGACGGCTTAATGGTTCCCATCGACATTGACTGTCTTAATGGTTCCCATCGACATGGACTAAAATATAGGTTTCTATGTTGGGATGTATTTAGGATCCATTTGTTGTTTAGGGACCATGCTCAGTCCTCAATACTGACACGGTGACTGTTTAATGGTTCCCATCGACATGGACTGAAATCTGGGTGTCCATATTGAGATGTATTTAGGATCCATATGTTGTTTAGGGACAATAACTGTATATGGATTGTAATTAGCTGAGAATCAGACCAATACAACGTGGTTCGGATTCCCCATAAAGCCGTACGTCTCTTAGTTGCCCTAGCCATTTGGATATTAATTTTTATCCCTAACTATTATCTAAGGATCAGTCAAATTTAGACTACACAGGTATCCACACTCATCCTACAATAATAAATTTTAGGCTTAAAAAAACACAAAACTGTGTCGGCGCCTCATATTTAATCAATAAAAATAATTATAAAAGTCAATGGTAAAATATATGACTGTTCCAGAATGTTTTTTAAAATGTAACTCCAGATAAAAGTAAACTCATCCACATGAATGAACTTTTAATTTATTCTTTGAGTTCAGTTATGAAAGTTATAGAATATGTTCTAATGTTAAAAAAATTATATGTCACGTACTATAGTAATAATTAAATGAATTTATGTAATGTTCATTTACCGTTATAATGTTAACGGTTTTTGTTGGTAATAAATAATTTTCATAAGAACAATTTTTTTTCGAATATAAACTTAAATATAATTTCCCAAGCAGGCAATTTGGAAAATGTATAAATATAAATTGTTGTACAAACTACATTGGCATTGACGTTGGGTACTAGAGAGACTTGGTTCCAGACCCAAGGTGGCCTGGAGTCAATGTGAGCACAAGGATTTGATGGGAGTTTTATTGCCTCGTAGATCAAGACAATGGACGTTTATTGCGGGTCTCTGGACACTTACTTCAAGTGGAAGTTAGAGAGGAACGAATCTTATGATTTAAACATATGGTGCATATTTAAAGTGACTAAATTCATATACAATCTAAAATAAAGTATTATAAATATGCACCAATGAAAACGTTTAAGTAGTATAAATGGAAAGGACGAGTATTCTTATTAAATATTTTCAGTATTACAATTATACTCTAGATGCTCATATAGATATCTTATATATTAAACACACACACACACACACACACACACACACACACACACACACACACACACACACACACACACACACACACACACACACACACACACACACACACACACACACACACACACACACACACACACACACACACACACACACACACACACACACACACACACACACACACACACACACACACACACACACACACACACACACACACACACACACACACAACACACACACACTCACACACACACACACACACACACACACACACACACACACACACACACACACACACACACACACACACACACACACACACACACACACACACACACACACACACACACACACACACACACACACACACACACACACACACACACACACACACACACACACACACACACACACACACACACACACACACACACACACACACACACACACACACACACACACACACACACACACACGCGCGCATACACATACACACACAAACACACACACACGCACACGCGCGCATACACATACACACACAAACACACACACACACACATATATATATCAAGATTCCTATCACCTATCTATCAACATAATAATACATGTCATTATTGTGGTGGCAAAAATGGAACATGATCTGTTAGTTGTATGGTTAGAAATATTGGTATAGTATCGATTGGTATTTTTACTCCAATGTATAAAGTATAAAATTGGAGATGGAAGTCTTATTTAGAAATTTATTTGAGAAAATTTCTAGCTATATTGCTTATATTTATAACATCTTTTAAAGGTATAAATATGAGTTGGCTGTTTAGTCAATATTTTATAAACATATATACTACATTTCAAAAATATACACATTTGTAAATAAATATGCACCTATAAGAGCATTTTTTCATTTTATATAATATACTATATACATAGACCATGTTTATCAATAAAGGCCAAAATGTCATAACCCTTAAAAAACACGCGTATAATTAATTGGCTACTATACACTCACACTTCTGGATCCAAGTTTATATGTTCATAATACACTGTGTTTTTATTTAAATATTGTAATTTTAGTATTGTGAATGTTTAGTAAAAATATTTGTTTATATATTAGGCTCTAAACAGACTTGATATTCATTTGTATATTCGCATGCGAATATATATACCGTATACTAAATCCAAATACCACTCACTCACTGACTGACTGATCACAAAATCTCAAAAACCATCCAACGGATTTCCACGAAATTTTAAAGGAAGTTAGCTTTAGTATCAAAGGAACCCTAAAAAAAATTTTTTTTTAAATCCCATTCCTAACGGGTACAAACAATGCCTGAAAATTTCCTTTTATCCAAAAGAATAACGTTGGGTTGATTTTAGTAAATTAATAACAGCTGTTTTGTAAATAAATAAATATGTTTATTTTATATATTTGACATTACCTAATTGATGCATTAATAGTTTGACCTTCAGTTATAAAAAATAAAATAAATAAATAAAAAATAATGAAATAAACACGTTTGAAATTGGCTAAGTAGTACACTATACTAATAAATAGGTAGCAACGCAAGTATTATGAGTGAAATACTGTAAACAATATAATATTGTAATTTTACGTTATACATATAATCTACTATTATTTGCAGTCAAAATGACGAGGCCGAAGGCCACGGTGCATCAAGTGCAGTGAGAGTTGGGGTTGGCACGTGATTCATGCAGGGGAGTCTCCTAGTAATTGTACATTCAACACTTTATTCTTAGTCAGTAGTAATCATAACGGATAGTACAGATGTAGGGCTACATAAATAATCCATTATATACAGAGATAAAATCTCTTTTGTTCTGATAATATTTTTGTTGTATTGATGATGGGATTTATTACAACTATTGACCTTAATTGATATTTTATGATATCATTGGAAAGTGTGATATAATTCATTAACCAATATTAATGTTCAATAAAATCTAAAAATAAAACCTAGTAGAAAGAAGTTTGGGATCTGCAGTTTTTGATCGTGAGATCAAGATCAAAGAGTAGCACATTTCATTATATGTCCAGAAGTAAACTAGCAGATAGACGTATATTTACAATGGATGGACTGAAGTTGAGTTGCTGGAGGACAAGAGAGATTCAAAGTTGAATTGCCCAACCTCATCGCTAACGGGGAGTGAAGTTTACAATTAACTTTGGATCAAAGCTTATCTATCTAGCCTCGTTACATCTGTAATATATGCATTCATCCTTAACTTCAACACAGTTTTATATTCAAACTTAGCATTTACATAAAGTCCGAATGCATTGTTTTCGTTTTACAAAGTGCGATCTATAAAAGATTACACTTGCTGATGTTATTATAAACTTGTTACGTCTATAATAATCTTGGTTAAATAATTTAGACGTTTTAGTAGAGGCAAATAGTTATTGTCTTATAAAACGTGTGCAAAACTGTAACGAATATGGAACACTCCGTTCATTTTACTCTGGAAAATCACAATTTAAGTTTCTAGTTGAAATTGAATGTTACTGATGGTATTCTTAGACGTTTAAAAACCTAAGCGCTTAAGAAACTTAATGATTAATTGGTATATATACAAATACTTCTTAGACATATTTTTTTACACGATTTATCATCCAGCAAAAATGTTTTAACTGAAGTTAAAAAATAATCACAGATAATTAATGGTCTTATATTGAGAAACTATATTGATGTGTTTCAAAAATATACTCGACAACAAAATAGTATGTATATTTACTATACAGAACGTATCAACTTTACTGGCTTATGTGGCCAATCTAGTTTATTGTAATTCAATTCTATTAAACCATCTACCGTATGCAGTCTGAAATTATTGTCCAACCTTTCAGACTGAATTCCAATAGCATATCTTTCTTCCTTTCTCCGTATTATAATTCTTCTTTTACCGAGTTATAAATACTTGAGGAGTAATTTTGTTTCTTTTTTTCATTTACAAAGTTCAGTTAGTTGTATTTTATTATCTTTAAGTCCATATTTTTCTTTAATAGGATGCTCTATTTTTAAGTCATTAATATATTTTCAAAAACCCTTAACAAAACAGGTAGGTACTTTTAATTTTAAAAAAATGGAGTGAGCTTTAACAAACCGAAGCCTTGAATATATATATATATATATATATATATATATATATATATATATATATATATATACTATAAGTATGACAAAGGTAATATTATTTAAAATACTTTTCAAAATGTTATAATGCAAATTTATAGTATTGTTAATCATAAACACTACCAGAAAAACAAATAAATATATTTTTTAAGTCGTTTGCATCGTTCAACAATTTGATGTAATCAGTAAAGTTTCTACCCATATTTTGAGACTTTTATTATAATGTTTATATGATTAAAATTTTGAATATTTTCACAGTATGATATAAATTGTAAATATTGCGTGTGCAAAAATAATTACGACACCAATAAGAGAATGAATGTATATTCTATGGCGAACTCAATTTATAAACATTTGTTACTTAAAATATTTATACTAATGTATGAGACAAACACTTATTGTATATTTTAATTTGAAATGGAATTATGAAAAACAGTAGTCAAAATATTGTATAAGCTTTAAAATTTTGAATTCAGTGACTGAATCGAACTAATCATAATTGCAACCATCCTAAATATAAAAAAAATTATATAAATTATTGCGAATGCATTGTATATTACAACTTGAATTTCAACTAATAAAAAAGTATAAATATTCGTTAGTAAAAATATATTTTTTATCTATATAAATAAATCATAAAAAGCGTAATAGACTAAGGGAAAATGTTTGGGTCTGGAATGTGTTGTGGTTTAGACAATTGGAGGGTGATGAATAAATCTCTTTGGCCATTGCACACTCGACAAGCATTTCATTGTTTGTATTCAAAACTGCGTATAGAGCAAATTTTTTGAATGAATTGAATGATTTAACGGATACTAATAGCCTTATTTGTTATTTATTTGTATTAACATTAATTTTTAATATTATTATAATACATTATTTCTTTACTATAATTATATTGTAAGGTAAAATACACTGTAAATAAATGTTTTATAACTAGCACGGTGGTAGTTCACAATTATAATCTTATGTTATTGTATTAATCTGAGCTAAATGAGTAAAAATAAAATTACGTACACACGAATTAGTCGGTAACGAAGTTGGTTAAAGCGCTGCTTCATAAAGTAAAGGTTCTCAGTTCGATCTCAATCAGAGTCGTAACACATTTAAAAAAAAATTTAATTTGTCTTAAGCTATTAACTAATGACACCTTCTAAAGAATATTCGGCCTTTGTTTATAACAATGACTACATTTGATAATCTACACTACTGTAATTTGAAATGCATAATCGCCCATATCATGACGATCAGCGTTTTAAGAATAAAATAAATAAAACTACTTCTCCCTCTTCAACTTAAATAGTAACTAAGTTATTTCAACGTTAATGCTAGATTTATAGGTAACCAACAATTTAACCAACAATTTAGGATGTTTGAAAATTCTCTACACGATGAGTATAGATGAAAGTTAGTAGTTATTGTTGCTAACTAAAGCCGATGGCTCCTAATAAAGAGACATTTATTAATAGTCCAATAGCCATAGAAACTACGGGACCTAAAAACTTTACGTAGAGTCTAAACCACGTAGTATTGGCCTGATTTTCAGCTAACTGACAAGCCTAATTCTCAGTTCTCTTTCCTACATAACATCTGGAGAATGTGACTACAGCACAACATAAACACCCCAGATATCTTTAATTGCATTCATGCCGATGGCAACCACTAAGACTTCGTATTAAGAGTATCGAGTGTTGAACCTTTTGTAAGAACAGTTTACAAGCGTACATTTTTAAGAGGAGTACATTTAATTTTTTTAACGTTATTATTTTTTATAATACTACATATAGAGTGCTTTGTTGGTATAACATCTTATATAATGTCGGTACTAGATAAAGTTGATAATACTTGAAATACAGTAAAATTATCAACAAAGGAGAATGCTGCAAACCACACTCCAAAATCTTTATCCGTTACAAAAAGATTGGGTTCAAAGATTTCAAACCGCCACCATTTTGTAAGGGATAAAGCTTTTGAAGTGCGATTTGAGGCATTCCTATTTGCTTGAACTTCCTTTTGAATGATGTGCATATCTACCTATGCTTACGTTGACATTTTTCTAATGACCCATCGTGGACCGTTTCCACATAAGAATATCAGGACACTGAATTTATCTTGAATTAGGTGTTTGTGTCCGGTAATAAAGTGTGAAGTTTTGTAGCTTCATATCATACTAAGCCATTCTTGAATTTTCGAGCGCCGCGTTTTAGTTTAGGAGTAACCTTTTGAGGTCTAATTTGCGGCATGATGTTCCACTAATCCTAAAGACCTTTAAATTGTATGCATATTGATCTATGCTTACGTTTAACATTTTCCACCAACTCCTTACGAGTCATCCTCCTGAGGTGGTGAAGAGCTACTGATAGCATCAAAAAGTTCAATTTTATGCCTTATGTCACTGTACCACGTGTTATGTTTGTATGTTTATGAGTGCAGAAGATATTAGGCCATCAGTATAAGACTTTTCAGCTCCCCTGTATACTTTTGATGTAGTACTTTCATTTTCACCAAAAGGTAAAAACATTATTTAGTTTTATTACAAATAGGAATAATTATAGTGAGATATCCTTGTAATATAAACATAAAAGTACAGTATTAATACAATTTATGCTTAAAAAAGTAGCTACGCTTAACTCCATAATTATAGTTCTATCTTTATTTTATATTTTTACAAGAATTTATATATTATAACAAGTAATTTGTATTCTTATATATTAGGTTGCCATGTTACAATCCTTTGTAGAAAACACAATTAAAACATAACATAAATTATCTCCAAGACGAAGTTCTTCAGCCCTTTATCCTTGAGGATTATTTGACACCACACGTAAGGCATCGCATTAACAAACTTGCTGGAAGTTATGAGCTTCACACTACGTTTCCTGAATTGCTTATTGGTAGCAACTAAGTATTTCTTGGAAATGTCTAATCAGTATAAAGGTGTAGTTTGACGTTACGTAATATGATAATAATATTGTAAAATTGTACATTTGTCCTTTAAAAAAAAAAAATACGTAAATAAAATACTTGACTAAGCTTTACAAACCTCGTAAAATATTACTTTTATAACTTAGGATATGTAGATAATATTTGGAGATATTCAATGCTTTTATGTTTAAGAAACAAATTCAACGTCTCGACAGGTATAACAAACTCCTGCCCTCTTCAGGTGTACTTACTAATTAGTCTACATCTAAAGCGTTTTTTTTTTTATTTCCTTAACCCATACCAAATCAGAAAAGACTTAATACTACATGCTAGATACTAAAGAATACTGTTGAAACTCAACAGTTCTTTAAAGATTAGCACAAATATCATAATTATACAGAATATAATACACAATAGTAAATACAAAAGAATATATGAAATCAGTCAACAAAACACAGAGCTAGTTATTAAATAGACCAAATACTCAATGACATACAAAAATAAATGCAAAGTATGAAAAAATCAACAGAACATAGATCAGGTTATTAAACAGACAAAATAATCAATGAGACACGAAAGTTTATAAGCACGAACAGTCTAATGCTAAT